>JAZGTJ010000455.1:0-111728 GCA_036877575.1 Botia almorhae
TGTGCACTGCCCTTTTTAGTAGAGTAATATTAGGTAATATATTATTTAATGTTAAGTGCTTTTGGAACATTTGCATGCTGTGCGTAGTATGCACATTAAACAGCGTTGTGTTGTGTGCGATTCTGAACTGCCTTTGAGAGCGTCCATCGCATGTGCTCTTCTGAATATCTCTCCTCACTGTCGCCCCCTACAGCTCATCACGTGTAGCGGCGAGTGGCGCAGTGCACCGAGCTCTGTGCTTGTGTGTAAGACGACCCCAGACAGACCCAAACCCCCGTCGAACCCTGCCGTACACACAGTCACACATCACAGCTTTTGTGTCACATGGGGTAGGAACATCCATACGTCATGTTTCATATAGTTCACGATGTTTTTAACAGGTTTTGTAATATAATTTTATTGCCCGTTTATTCGATGGTCATTTTTATCACCTTTATCATTCAATCAGAACCTCCACAAGATGACGGTGGATCAGCGGATCTGACATACATCCTGGAAATATCACAGGAGAATTCCGAAGGTATTAGGATACTTCATTAAATGGCTAATTTAATTAAACGTTCTGTGCGTTAAAGACCTAGAAATGTTTCCTTTTATTTCAGTGCAAATATATATTTTTTTAATTTCCATTTTTCTCAAAGGTCATTCTTAATATCATTACTGTAATAGTTTCACATTCGTATTTTAATTAAGTCTCTATCCTCAACAGTTCTAAAACAGGCTTTCGTTGGCTTTAAGCAATATAATTATTTCTTTATCATGGTTATGAGATGAAATATGACACAGAAATGTTATAAACAGGTTTCGTAACATTCAAATGAATATGTGTGTGATAAATCAGAGCATTTGCGTTTAGCAGACAAGCAGTGGGCGACTCTTTATAGAGGACCAGAGAGGAAACATTCGTGTAAAGACCTAAAACCGACAACGTGCTACTCGCTCCGACTCAGCTGTGTTACTGTGGGTGGACAGAGCCAGGTATGAGCTGAGAATTATGGGTAAAAACATGATTTATTTATTGATTTCCCTGGATGATTCTTATCATCAACTCTCAAAGTGAGACACTGCCATCTGTGTTATAAATTATTGTTGTGTTGGTTCTGCAGAGCTCCGATGACTTGACTGTGTGCACTCTGAGCCCGCCTCCTGGGCACTGTCAGCCTCCGAGAATTGTGGGTAACGTTAAACATAAGGAGCTGAGTTTGCAGTGGGGTGAGTCTTTTAAGTACATTTGTATATAATGTCTTCCTCTTATCTCAGTTAATGTGATCTTAAAGATCTCAATGTGACTAATTAATTTAATTAAGAATTTAGCAAAGCCACTTGAAGTCAAACAAACGCGCAAAAAATGGTTTTTGCCAGGTCAAAACCAAACTCTGACATAAAAGGTCCCTACAAAGTGCCCTAAAAGTGCTGGACAAATAGATTTTTCCAGAATGTTCTTCTGATTGGTTGAAACTAAAAAGGTAAAATCTTTACCCTAACTATCATCTCGCTCTGGTCGCACATTGCATCATCATTACGAGTGTTGATTTTGTGTGTATGAGAGAGAGAGAGAGAGAGTAAGAGCAGGCGGTTGTTTGTTAATGATTATGGTCCTGACTCACTGTTTTTGAGTGAAGGTGGGCAGAATACCATCTATAAATAGCAGTGAAATGGCAGTGCTGATTTCGGCTGTCCACGCTGACTCTCGGGTCCACACCGCTAAAAACCGCAGCCGTGATTTTCTCTGCATGTTCTCCATCACTGTGGCTGATCCGGTTCCTCCGGCTCTGATCTGTAGCTTCCTGTAGCAGCACAGGGTTTTAGAGAGAGTTTAAGAAGGAGTTATGTAGTTCTGGACATATGTAACAGGTCGTTTAAAGCCGTCACAGTGGTGTGATATAGTCTACACCAGTGTGATGGTTTGTGTATTGTTTTTCACATTTAGGTTTATGCTTATTGTTTATCTCATTCTATCTTTCCTCCAGATGGTCCATTGTGTGCAGAAGAGCATGAAGGTGTTGAGTTTAGCTTGGAGATGTGTGCAATGGAGGAGGGCTCAGAGCCAATGGAGGTGTACCGTGGATCGGAAACAGAGTGCACTGTGGGTAATTTGCTTCCTGGCACCACCTACAGGTTCCAAGTTCGTGCAGCCAATAAGGCAGGGGTAGGTCACCCTACATGCATAGTCCAGTTCAAAATGAAAGTTAACTCTGAAGTGCTAATATTGGAATTTTTCATCATTGCAATTTTTAAGTAAGCCTTAAAAACATTTGCATTTTATGCATGTGGCAGATGTGTTTATTGAAAGCGACATACAGTGCAAACCGTTGCCAGTTTACCTGCTACAGGAACAAAAAGGAATACACACACACATACATACAGTGATTACATATGTAAAAAATGAGTTTTTTGATCAAGGAAATATTCAGGCAGATATTTTGATGTATGTTTGATGTTTTCATGTTCGTTAAAGGGACATTTTTATTTTGTACCCTTTCAGTGAGGACATTTGTGTCTGAAAAGATGATATGTAATCAGACTTCCTCAGATAAAATTACAGCCCTCCTGTTGATACAGTGGGTCTCTTTCTCATGGACCCTTAATTTATATAACAAACCTTCCATGCGAGATCTGCCCTCTGCCTCTGGCAAGATATTAAGAAGCTAATTCAGCTGTCTCAGAGATGAATGGCTGCCAAACAAACAGCAGTACTAGAGTTTACCTGCCACAAAAATAACAGATTCCCTCCAGTCCATCCATACTCATGAGACACAATCTTGAAACTCCAGGCTATTATATCCCCCCATCTCTCTTTCTCTCTCTCTCTCTCTCCAGTTTGGACCCTACTCTGAATTCGTGGTAATAAGCACTGCGGCTGGCCCCCCAGGCCAGTGTAGCCCCCCCAACATAGATGTGATGTCGCATTCCTGTGCCGTTGTGACGTGGGAGGTGAGCTGGTCACATGCTTACTGCAGCGGAGTGAATAAACTGTGAATCATTCCATCATCTTAAAAAAATTGCCCAAATGATTTTCTTCTACCCTGAGGGAAAAATCAATTTTCTGCGGTAACCGTGGCTTGTGTACACAAACAAAAATGTTTTGAATTGCGAGAGTGGACTAAAAGCAGGTATAGACACTCCATCCAACCTGTATCGAGAGTACAGAGAGTTCCTTCATAATTCAACCCGAAAATGATCCCTTTACCAAAGGGATCATTTTCTAGCTATTATACGTTTTTTCGATAGAGTCACACTTAGTTGTGAAAAGCTGAAAAGCTTTGCTTCTAGTTTCTTTTCACACTGATCCAAATTGTATGTGATCCGAATTGTAATCCAAATCGCGTCTACCCAATGTGAAACCGATTTTTTTGTATCCACTTTCTGTTTGGCCTTGAGAGGTTGTGTGTCATTGGTTACCGTTATTGTTTAATGTGTCTGTTTTCTCGCGCTGTAGCTAATGAAAGCGTGTCGAGCAGATAATTAGTTACATGTGGCTGAGAACATGCGTGTGACACCTAGTGTTGGGAGCGTAACGCCTGCTCTCGTTTCGATTCCCAGAGCAAAGAGAGTTCTGGGTTAGACATTTCTGAGTACCGGCTGGACTGGGGACATGATTCGGACTCTCTGGAGCTGCTCTACAGCGGAACGGAAACCTGCTTCCAGATCTCCAACCTGGAGGCGTCAACGGAGTATTGCTGCAGACTGCAGGTACTCCATGAGACATTTTTTGAAAGATTTAAAGGATCTGGTTTCAGAGCACATGTGTGTGTGTATTTACATATGGATATGAACTGTGAAGCTTGTGAGGAAGTCAATGACTTCTGAGAACAATGCAATGAGTTGTAAATAAATCGATCTAGAATATCTAGGTCAGGTAAACACATTGTTCTTGTAGTTACTGAAAGGAGGTTAAGCTTGTATAATTGCACCGAGCTTAACGTTTACATGCATGCGTTACCAAGAGCTTGCATTGTAATTGGAAGCCCTGAGGGGTGTAAAACGTTAAGGGTGCAGTAAACGATTTCCGAGAAATGCTGTTGAAGATCAAAATCAACACCCAAACAAACAACTTTGTCAATATTTGCTAGATGGCTGTTCTGTGTGTTAAAAAAGTGCACATAGTCCTGGCTGTGTAAATTGCAGAATAACAACATGGATTGGACCAATCACTCCAAGAACATAACACAGTTGTAGCCAATCAGCAGTAGGGGGTGTATGTGCCAGTCATTGGTCTTTGACTGTTATATAGAATGTTTTTTTTTATTTTGAGGGCGGAGCAATGAAGGGAGGGCCATGTTTGTTTGGGTGTCGATTTCAAATATCAACAGTGTTTCCCAGAAATGGTGTACTGCACCTTTAGACAGTAGAAAGAATGTTCTTATGTTCATTCTAAGAATGTAAAGCAACAATAAGCAAAAAAGTAAGTAAGCAAACACACAGCGGACCGTTTGACTTGAGAGTGTTCGTGACCTTTGGGAGCTGAACTTCACAGGTAATTGGTTCTGCTTCCCAGTGACATGTTGTGGAGATACTTCTTCTGAGGGTTGTGGAGATGATTCTTCTGAGGGTTGTGGAGATGATTCTTCTGAGGGTTGTGGAGATGATACTTCTGGTTTTTGGTGGTGGATAGGAAAAACATGAACTTATATGAAAATATTCATTTTCATGTAAAACATTGGCACGGTTGTGATTACATGCCGCATACATGTCTATATATATATATATGTGTGTGTGTGTGTACATGTGTCTATACCAAACTGAATCTGGTTGAATCTGAATCACAGGCAGTGAATCATGCAGGGGCGGGCCCCTACAGTGAGCTGGTGACATGTCGAACCCCTGCAGCGGTTCCTAATGTCGTTTCTGGGTTTCGCCTGCTGGACCATCCTCCAACTGCAGACACAGAGTCCATCTTCCCCTCCACCTGTCTGGCACTCACCTGGGACGAGCCGAGCTGTAATGGAGCTGAGATCCTGTCCTACAGCATCTCCGTGGAGGAAAACATCATTACCGTGAGGAACACAACCTGTCACGTGATCAGAGACCTGCTGCCGGACAGCCAATACAGGTGAGCTGGAATACAGGAGATGATGTCACTCGCCCGTAGCCAGCATCATTGGTGAATGTTGTCTAGCGTGATCGCCCCTTAACAGGGTGACTGAGTTCAGATTCGTCCTTCATCTCCGGCTCGGTGCTGGAGGTCAGTGTTTGTGCATTAGCGATGGCCAGGGATTTTATTTTCTCATTATTTTGGTCCCTGTAATATGCGAGAAGAGCGCCGGGCAGGTTGCTGAGTGTCTGTATCATTAGTTCTACAAATGGACTCCACTCTCATGCAACTGGAGCAGTGTGCTGTGAATTAGAGCATTCTGGGAAGGTGCAGGATCTGGTTCGCTTGGGGATTAGGATGTGAGTGTAAAATTGTTCCAATGATTGTGGTCCTCTTTCCACCGGCCTTACAAAAAGTACCACGGGATATCAGAGTGATATCAAAGTGCTCCTGTAACTCAACTGGTGCAGCATTGTGTTGGCAGCGCGAAGTTTGTGGGTTCGATTCCCAGAGAACACACATACAGGATAAAATCGCTTTGGATAAAAGTGTCTGCCAGATGCATAAATAAAACTGTAAATGAGACGTCAGGTGGGGGGTCTTGTAGGAATTATGATATATACAGTTGTAATAAGTGGTGTTTACATAGCATGGTGCTCATTAGAATTATTCATGTGTGTATTGGTTAGTCTACGGTTTAGTATTATATGACTACAGTGTTTTTATAAGTGAAATCTTTACTGGCAAAGAAAATATGGAAATATCTTAAAGGGATCTGCCTAACATTTGCAATAGAGAGGATGGATGACAACAGTTATGGGCAATAAAACACTCCCCATTGAAATGCTAATGCAACTTCACTTATTATCATAAATCATTAATGTCTCAAATGGAACAATGGAACAAATTCCATCCCCCCCAATGACTCCACTGAAGGAAAAAATGTGTTATAAAATAGCCTCAAAAAGTATTTGAACACATACGACGTACAGCGCAGTGTTTGCGCTTTATCACTGTGTTTTCAATGGGAATCGAACCCACAATCTTTTGCTCTGCTAATGCAATGCTCTCCCAGTTGAGCTCCAGGAAACTTTCCGTTGCAGTTACTGTTAAACAACTAGTGTTAGTTTACATGGATGAAATCAGTTCCTCTTTTTGTGAAGTGATGGAAAGGTGTGTCTTATCTTTAAATGTATGCAGTGACGTTTGTGTCAGTCACAAATAAAAATGTCCAAATACATTTTGGAGCTACTGTATGCGTATTTATTTAACTTCCAATATAGTTTGTGGTGTTTACATTATCGTTCCTGTCGGATTCAACTTCCTGAGTTCATTTCCAAAGAAGCAAAGCTCTCCAAAAACCAGCTGCGCACATCCTCTTGTTATTTTATTCTTGATGAGCGCGGCAGAACATGAGTTCTGAGCATTGAGTGAGACTTTTTCTGATCGAAATCAGACAGAAAGCTCTGAGTTTTGTAAATAAGCTTTTATAGTAATTCCACTGGCAGTGTAAACACATTACATGTTTGTTTGAATTATTTGGACACCTGCACGTGGGTATTTTGTGTTTATGTGCCTCTTTTAACACAGGCCCAAAATGTTGTGTTAAAAGAGAATTAGTAACATGTTTTAAAGGAGTAGTTCGCCCAAAATAAAACGTCTGTCGTTGTCCACTCACCCTTAAATTGTTGCAAACCTCGGAAAACGTTGGAAGAATCTTCTAACTAGCGTTCTCCATGCAACAGAAAACACACACTCTCTATAATTGCCTTCCCTTCTTCCAGTAAACCAATTTTGAAATGATTTTCTTTACCACGCACACTTATAATAATTGGATTCTTGGATGCCAGACAGGCAACAACACAGAAATCTTTATTCGAATGCGAGCGCCTTAAGTCGGAGTAGATCATTTTTTCTGAGCTTTGAAACTCTGTTGAAAGCAGATGAGCAGATGCAGCAGATAAATCAGATGTCTCCCGTTTTGTTGATGAATCGACTTTATAATTGATTCAGTGTTGATGAGCACAGCTGAACCTTAAAGGAACAACAACTAAAATTCACTATTGATTTATTTATGTTATTCCAAGCCTCTGTACTGTTTATTTTCCCTTTTCAGTTTGATCTTTTCCATACAATACTTAATAGATTTGCTGCCATTAAGAAAAATGACAAAACAGTCCAATTGACTTGTGCTTATTGGTTATTAAAGCTGCAATCTGTAACTTTGGCCTCTCTATCGCTGTTGCAAACATAAAAGTGCTGATTGTTTTACCTATTCTTTTTTTTTACTTATGTTGAAGTGAAATGAAGCCAAACGTACATTTCAAAATATCTCAACAATCAGCTCAAAATATAAAACATTATATTAGGTTAGATAAAGGATTGTTTTGAACACTGATCTATTATTAACTTGCACAATAACTGATTTTTGCTTACTTTTAACCAAAGAAGTTACGGATTGAAGCTTTAATATTACTCGTGACTTGCTTTATTCACCATATTTGATTTGAATTCACTCAAGAACAAACCTTAGAATTTTATTGTCTTTCTTTATTGTTCAGTCTGCAGATACGAGCAGAAAATGAGAAAGGCCCTGGGCCCTTCAGCCACCCCCTAACAGTGAGGACCAGGCCCCTGCCCCCATCTCCTCCCCATCTGGAGTGTGCAGCCATGGGGCCCCAGAGTCTGAAGTTACGCTGGGGTTTCAGCAGCAGAAGTCTGCCTGCAGATGACACGACCTACGTCCTGCAGATGGAGGACATGAATCAGAGGTCAGCGCCACACTGACACTGGTGGAATCTGGAGTTGTTGTGCTGTTGTTTGCTTCTGTTGTTTTGCAGCTGTTTTCTAAAGCGGATCACGTGACCTTCACTGTCTGCGCTCTCTTTAGCGGCGTTATCGCCCAAACCACCTTTATGGATTTTATTGGTCGTTGCATTGTGACTTTTAAGGCATCTCGCCAAATTTTTAACACTCCGTGTTCTGCTTTTTTGCGATTGTTTCATTGTATTTTATTCTGCAACTTCTAGCTGTAATTGAGCAACAGCATCTCAACTGATTCCCACTTGTAAATGTAGCATTGTAGACTAGGATCTCCCTCTTTGGAAAAAGCATCTGCTTTTTCTGCTGGAATTGTCTTTTATTGTATTGTAAGGCATCTCTCTGTGTGTCTGTATATGAGCGATTCTTCGCTCTAATTTGTCCCCCGTGGCCCCCGTACGGCAGGTCCTTCTCTCTGATGCAAGTAGATGATCTGAAAAGCACATTTTGTGTTCATGGCTCCATTAAGGTGGAGTTGACTAATGAGAGGACTCGATCTCAAAGCACTGTGGGAAATTAGATTAGGGGAGTCAGGGTTATCAAGACCACCTGCCTTAATGTTTTCTGAGAGGCGCTCGTCACCGACCCACCGATGGCTGATTTAGGAGCAAATGAAGTTCCGTGTTCTCGCCGGTTCTGGGCTTTCAGCTCCAGTTCCGCTTCTGAAAAATGTAAGCCATCTAAGCAGTAAAGTCAGGATTCATCAAGACTAATCGATGATTAAACTTGCTGTCATTTCTGTCTTCATGCAGTTTATTAAAGGCTTGTGATTGGTTTCGTTTTTCCCTTCTGCACTCAAGACCTTGTTACTATCTTTTCATATATATATATAATATCATAATATATATATGTCATAATATATATATATGAATATATTCCACATCAAACAACAGTTATAATATTTGTGCATGATTCGTCATTATTTCAGTTACATTAACGTTTCTTAAACGCCTACATTGGATTATTAAGGAACTGCAATGGGAACTAGAATCACTAAATTCTATATGGTTCCCATCTCTCAAATTCATGCACAACATAAACACACATTCTGTTAGCAAGCTGCAGACACAGTTAGTTTATATGCAGAGCTGTGTTTCGCTCAAGAATGCCCGTTTTTTAACAAGCATCTCATGTCAGCGATGTTGTTTGTGCACTAATGTTTTCATGCTGTCACACGAGTGCCTCTCTTGTTTTGGTTAGGTTTGTTGTGGTGTACAGAGGTCCGAGTCACACGTTTAAGCTGCAGAGACTGAGCGAATGGAGCAGGTACAGTTTTCGGATCCAGGCCGTGAGCGAGGCGGGCGAAGGACCGTTTTCTAAAACGTATAATTTCAGGACCACCAAATCTCTTCCACCAACGCTGAAAGGTACCGAGCTGATGCTACGCCCCACCCACCTGATGGGGGAAAAACAACAGCATAAGACAGACATTGTACATGTGTCACAGTGTTTGTTTTGTTCTTTTGTTCTGTTTAGCCCCACGGGTTGTTCAGCTGGATGGAAATGCCTGTGAAGTCACATGGGAGAGAGTTCAACCAATGAGAGGAGACCGGATCAGCTATGTGCTACAGGTGCAGGGCGGCAAAGAATCGGAGTACAAACAGGTACGATCTTCTGAGGTTTAACCAAACTCTTTCATCCTTTACAGACTGATAAAGGAGCATTAATTTTTAAATATTACAAAAGGTTTTGACAGCATCTGTGACATGTTGCAAGTAGCACAGTGAATAAATTACATTTGTGTCTCAGTTTGTAAAATGATACATATCTTGTGATTTAAAACTTTGTCTTAGGTAGGGAAATTATTTAGATGGTGAAAAATGTTTTCGTTTTTCACTTCAGATGAACATACAGGCAAATGTCATGGCAGAGATGCTGTTGATGAACAGAATTCATTTTAAAAGGAAATAGAAGAGGGTGATATCGTTTTCATCATTGACTCTTTATTCTGTTAAATCTGCCTTAACTCGTCACAATCAACATTTGAATGATGTTGAGAGCTGTCAGAGCTCAGGGAAGCCCACAGGAATCGTTAAATTGTGCTCTGAAAAGGAACACGAAGGAGAAGCGCATGTAATTATCATGATTCTGGTGTGCAGTCAATTCTTCGGTTAGAAATTGTTTCTGCTGCGCCACTTTTCATGGTGTGATAAACCAGACGGGAGGTTACCGAGTTTGAAATCATGTTCAACAAGAACACCCCTCTCTCTCCTCCTTTGTCTCCTGGAGGGGGGGGGGGGTCATCATTTAGGACATCAGTTTATGGACGAATCTCAAACAAATGGAAATTGATCTTTCGTTTATTTTTTTGTCTAAAAAAAGTTTTGTGACATTACTTTGATGACGATCAAAGTTTCTCACTTAAATTGTCATTCATATGCAAAAATGTTACTTTTAAAGTTGCAATACGTCACTTTTGCCTCTCTACTGCCATCTCTGTTTGAAATGTAAAACTGCAGGTTAGTTTCTGTATGTTAAAATCAAAGGAAATCGGACCTGACAGATCAAATTACGAATCATTATAAACTTACGGTTGTGAATCGGGTAGAGTAAGGAGATCGTGCTGAAAACTGATCTGTCATGTACTTGCTAACTAATTATTGTTCATTTTTAACCTATAAAAAGTTACGGATTGTAGCTTTAAATAATGCTGTTTATTTGTGTCTCTGTGTGTGAGATTAGGCAAACAGACAGCAGAAGTGCAATTGTAATTAATTGCCTGTAGCTTCTTATTTCATTTTGTATTCTGTATTAATGGTGTCAATATTTGATTCATCCTTTTCCTTGTGTAATGAAATTTGAAATTAAGAAAGACTCATTTTACATACAAACTGTGTATGTAAAAGTTTTTTTCATGGCAATAATATCAAGACCTCAACAAATTTATAGACAGCCGGTGGTCAAGTGGCTTAAAACCTCTTTTGTTTCCATGGAGACATAAACTGGTTCTTCTTAGAGCTGCGTGTGACAGGCGGAGAGTCCTGAGTGTGTTGCCTGAATATGATTGTCTTTAACGACATTAACTAGCTATAAAAGCCCATATAAACCTTATTATTGCTGTGTTTAATTTCCATTTGCTCACTAGCGATGTTTTCCTAACCATGTTCCGCCAAAATGACTTACTCCTTTCGGTCATCATTTGCGTTGAGTGAGTCGCTTTTTAAATAGCCTATTGTTTTGTTTTTTACTAACTTATTGGCAATGAAAAGCAGGATAATTTGTTTTGGTTGATTTTTGGAGCACTTCCTTTTGTGAGGCGCGTTCACATGCAGTCATTACCACTTCATTTCTCAGTACAGAGTATGAAGCTTTCATTGGTACATCTTGTATCTTGTGTAGAGCAGGGTGTACATGCAGGCTAAGAGCAACATACAGATTGTTCTGATACAGGTAAACATGGCTGAAAGTGCTACGAGCTCCCAAATGCATGTTTGTCACGTGTTGTTCTTTCTATCTTCCAAATGCAAAGTACGTTTGTTTTTTCTATTCCTCATTTCCTGCGTGCCTTAACGCGTCCTCAAAATACATTTACAGTTACGCATTTAAATTACAGTAAATTACAGTTACTTAACGTTCATTCAAGTTATACATGTTGTCATTGCATGTGCTCCCTGGGAATCAAACCCGCGACCTTTGCGTTGCGAGCGCAATGCTCTACCAACTGAGATACAGGAACACTGCAGCTACAGGAACACAAGTTAGCAATGATGATTTATTTTTGATATAGTACAGAGAGACTTTTTGTACATCAAACAAGACATTACAGGTTTAAACTTTAAAGTACAGTTAGGTAACTTGGTAATCACCACAGTTACAGTATGAACAAACAAGTGAAACCTTTTAACAGTTGTTAGAACTGTGGTGTCATTCTTATACTGGTCATGTTCTTACTTAAAATCAAAGCAGAAGTTTAGTCATGTATTCATCCGTCTTCTGTCACACCGGAGTCATGGATACAGTACAAGAGATTATTTGACCTTCTGTGTGGTTTGTGGTTTTGTGAAATGTTTGTTATGTCAATTATTCTTTGTTTATTTAGATGTATGTTGGAGTGCCATGTCAAAACTGTATTACACGCATGTCAGCATCATAGTATGTATGAAAAACATGTAATACCATCTGACACCAGTATTGTACCGCATGTATGGTGTCACATGGTATCCATGTGCCATTGTCTTTACATGTGTTTACGTTTAATACGATGGCGCATAAGAAATGTGTATAAATATGTATTGTGTGGGTCAGGCCATGTTTTTAAGAATTCACACAGGTAAAATGATTTGAGACTGATGTCATAATACTGGTAGATATTGGTAAGCGCTTATGTGTTAATAATAATCGTGTGATTTTCCTTTAGGTGTATAAGGGGGAAGAAAGGTCTTTTCAGCTGCTTGGCCTGCAGTGGAACACAGATTACCGGCTGCGAGTGTTTGCATGCAGGCGCTGTGCGGACACCCTCCAAGAACTGTGCGGGGCCTTCAGCTCCTCCGCCCGCTTTACCCCACGCCGATGCGACGCCACATTGGCTGTGGAGGCAAGTGTCACGAAGGTGCCCGTGGGCAAAAGCCTCACAGACGAACAATTCGCCAGCCTTATCGTTTTCGGCGTAGCCTCTCTCTCCGTATTAATCGCCTTCCTGCTTCAGCTGCTCATTTAGGGGCTGGAACATCTGATCGCTACCGTTTTTAAACCGCAGATTGCAAAAATTGTTAGCGCACGTACTCTGTGGGGTTTCTTTTACAGTAATTATCGGACATTGACCAAAATACATCTTTTTTTCACATGAATTTTAGGAACAATCACATAAACAGATTTTGCATATTGTTATTTTTACATATTTGTTTTTACAGTTTTTCTACACAGTGAGTTACAGCTTTAACCAATCATTAATGAGCAACTGTACCGTCTGTCTGTCTGTCTGTTTTTTAAGTGTAAGATGCTGTAATCTGTTTTCCTAGTATCAATCGTATTTCAGATATTTGTAACGCAGTAATAAGCGGCCTTTCGAATCATATGATGCAAAAAAAAGCAAAAAACGAGGAGTTTGCTGTTCGTTTTGAAGTCTCTGTCACTCGCACTATTCGGTGCCTCGACGCATGAACAGTATCAGTGGCCTTCTTCCCTTCACCCTCTCAAATCCATTTTAAAGCTGTCTTAGAAAGTCTCCTAATCTCTTCCTTGATTCTGCTATTTGTCTTAAAGGACGAAAAAGTGTATTTGAGGCCCTCAGTACAAGAGAAGAATAAACAAACAAACAAGCACCGGAAACTGACAGTCCAAAGAGAGTCAGATGACAGTCTTTGCAATTAGCAACAAACATTCTTGTGAAGTCTGGAATGTTTGTACCTCAGGGACTCAGGCGACTTATTTGTGACCCTGTGCCTTTAAATACAGAATTCCAAACTTTATGTGACAAATCATTTCAGATCTGCTGCAATATTCCATTAACCTTCATTCCGATCATATAATAGTACATTATCCTGTTTACTAGCTCCGCCCTTAACCAAAGTTAGTGAGCAAATAAGATATAACAGTTTTGTTAGATTTATTTATGCTATATTCCTGTACGTTATAATGCAAATCAGTGCAATCTACATTTATTTATTACAAGAATCAAAAGAACTGTCATATTCGATATTTTTTACTTGTGTAGCATGTCTTGTTATGGGGGGGGTATGACAAATGGTTGTTATTTTTCCAAATCCAATGCATTTTAACATCATTAACCTGTTTTATTTTAGGTGTTGTTTTGTCTGTATTCTGTTTGTGGCTCTGTTCCTTCCGCTGGTATATTCAGAGTCTCTTGAAACGTTGTGATTTCCCACCTGCACAAACGCCAAGTTTAAACCAGGTCCTGTTTAAACCAGGTTTTGTTGATCATTTTTTTACTATTTTTTTCTCATCTTTAATCTTTGTCTAGTCCTCACAGTATGTGTTGGACTTTGTAGGCAAACTTTTCCATTGTGTTTTTAAAGCTGACGTGACTTGATACCACAAAACTTGAAGTGGAAACGCTTGAAGAATACGTTTTTACTTGGAGACGATTCTTTTAAACCCAAGACCCAAATTCCATGTTTTTATATGTGCAAAAGAGAAATCCGAAGCTTTTTGTGTTGCATTTTCATCTGATTTTAGCACATCAGACAATAAGTGACCTAAACGTAGTTTTCTGTGCTAGTATATTTCTTCACAATCATTCCATGTTACCATTTTTTAAATATAACTGTCACATTTATTGCTGTAAATTATAATCGTAGACATTATATTTAAAGAAAACTACCATATCAGTTCACATGTATAGATATTGAAAATACTACCCTTTGTATTTAAGATGATTATGTATCTGTAGCATATATGTAATATATTTATACACAATAAATTTTTTAAATATCGAAAACAATTCTGTGGTGATGTTTACCTTTCGCATTTGAACATCAAAAATTAATATGTAGAATAGGTTCTACAATAACATGTTAAGATTTAATATCACTAAATGACACACAAAATCATTTTTATTAAGAGTTTCTGCGCTGGAGACATGAGACATGCTGTGTTAATGTTCGTCTTTTCTGTGGCTGTTCTGCTCTGCGACTGCAGTTAAGGGAAAATAAGGGGAAAATGTTTTTGCCAGCAGTCTATAGCACAAAATAGCGTTTTAATTTAAAATCAAGTAATACTTGTGACTACATAAATGGAGAGCCAGTAGACACGGTATATGAAATATATTTCATACATAATTCCATTATAAAATCATACATTCCTTTGAAGATTATGAAATCGCTCCAAACAGAGATACTCAAAAGTGTACAAGCAAATTTGCTGAAGAATTACCATCTGAAAACGACGACAAGCGGGATATGAAGGCTTAAACGGAGCACTAGGGGGGAGCAGTAGCGACAAAACTGCAGTAAGTGCACTTTTTTATTATTTTTACACATTTATCGAACATAATCGGATAACGCAAGATGAATGCGGGCTTTCAATGGCTTGGCTTTTTAGTATCTTTAAGCACCACTGTATTTTCCCCTCGCGGAATACAATAGTGAAGTGCTTTTGTCTACAGTGCGATGTCGTCCAGTTCTACAATGAGTTTAAGGCATTCTTGGGGTCATGTGCGTCTATACAGTTGTATGAATACCGGGCTAAAGGGAATTATGACGCTGCTGGCTGGCTTTTGTTGCTACAAAAACGCGACTAGGTAAATAACAAGTGACGAAAAATTAAATGTTGATCTGCATCATGCAATAGTTGAAATTACCATTTGCGTAATGAAGCTTCAAAAGTTGTTGTCTGGTTGTTGATATTTTGCTGTTATATACAGGCAAAACAAATGAACGACTGGAATCAAAAACATAACCTCAATGTGTCCAAAAACAAGATGATATTTTTCATAGTTCGTTGATTGTAGAGTCTTTAATCTCGTGAAGGGTTTTTAAAGCGTTTGAATCGGATGGTGCAGATGTTGCAAAAAGGTGCACGCGATGAAAGAGTCACCTCCCGTGTCACGTGCTCCAGCTGTGTTCATTCCACACCGAACAGCTTTCCGCGTTCACGATGTTCTGCACCGACCGCCCGGGAGCGCGCCTCATTCCGAACAGTTTGCACGCCGCGCTCCTGTACTTTTTGGACATGATGTTGTAGAGGATGGGGTTGATGGCGGCGCTGAGGTAAAAGAGCACGAAGGAGACCAGGTTGCAGTACTCGCTGATTTGGGAGATGACGGGGGAATTCGCCTCGGATGACTTCGAGAAGAGATAACGACCCACGTGGAACGGCAGCCAGCACAGAACAAACGCGAAAACCACCACAGCTGAGAAAGAGAGATTTTAAACAGCTCGTTATAAAAATAAAACCATTAGTCTTAACTAACATAAACTAACAATTATTAATTACTATTATGATGCACACTAAAGAAACACGAACGATGATTAACAGATGCTTCAAAAGTTTATAAATAGTTTCACTAGATTATGTTAGTCACTAAAGTGTTCATGTATCTGTATGTTGGTAGAGCATTGCGCTAGCAACGCAAAGGTCGGGGGTTCGACTCCCAGGGGGCACGTGCACTGACAAAATATATAACTTAAATGAACTGTAAGTCGCTTTGAATAAAAGCGTCTGCCAAATGCATAAATGTAAATACGTTAATTAATGTTACCTAATGCAACCCTAATGGAAAGCGTTACCAAGAACATCACATCGTTATTAAGAAGCAATAATTATGCAAAGCAGAAGTTACTCAAGTTCCTCTGTGCTGCGACTCGATAAACTATATTCAAATAGCCGATTTATAGAAAATGGTGACCACACATCAATTAAATTCTGCATTAGCCTGAAGAAAAGCGTTACTGGGTTGCTTGGCAACCCTAAATATTTACGCGTGTGAATCGTGTTCTTACTGGGCAGCAGAGTTGTTTGTTCTGGTTATTCAATTATTATTTGTAAAACTTTTTGAACACTAACTTTGTATTTTTTATTTATTCCTTAATAATACAAATTAGATGTAACAAGCCTGCCCCTTAAAACATTTGAAAGATAATAGTAATTTTAGTGCGTTGAAGACCTGAATCAGCTCACCCAGCATTTTAACTGTTTGTTTATTGTTCTTTTCCCGACTTGAAATGGGTGTAACCGGGTTCTCCTCTCTTCTCCACAGTCTTCTGCCTATGAGACTGTACAGCACCGTCAAACACAGAACCGGCAGAAAGAAAAACACGCTGGAGACCCAAACCATCATGGTAAGCAATCCGGACCGGATGGCGTATTCGGTCGCCTTACACTCGTTGGTCTCCCGCGGGCTGGTTCCGTTCTCATGCTCGACTCCAACCAGAATGAATATGGGTCCAGCGCTGCAGAGCGCCACGGCCCAGAGGAACAGAATCACCCCCTTTACCCGACCGCGGGTGACGAGGACTTTAGCCCTGAACGGAAAACAAATGGCGAAGTATCTCTCCACGCTCAGGGCGGTGATGTTGAGGATGGTGGAGTACGTGCAGCTTTCGCTCACGAACTGAAAGAGTTTGCAAAGCTCATCGCCAAAGTTCCACGGTCGGTACCGCCAGACGCGGTAGAGGTCGAGGGGCATGCACAAGAAAATCAGCAGATCTGAAAGAGCCATGCTGCACAGGTACAGGTTGGTGGTAGTTCGCATGTCTTTGTATTTAGTGACCACCAGGATGGTCAACAGGTTCCCGGCAATTCCAACGAGGAACAGGAAAGCACACGTCACTGTGATGCCGGTCAGTATTGGGACTGGGAACAGGTGGACCGGGTACTCTGTGTCCGCGCCAGTGGCGTTACTGTCCGCAATTTCTTCACCGCACGGAGTGATGCTGAACGGGCAGCTGGCCACGATTGTCCAATTAGTCATTATGGAGAGATTTCAGAAGATGTGCGTTAGTTTAATGGGCATCTCATGACTTCCGTGCAAGATGTAAAATGCAGTTTGAGAAGCGCACGCGAGTAACCTGTCAATGATGCGCTCGGAGCTGCTGGCGGGGGGTCGGGCATACACCGTCCACACCGCACATGCGCACAACATTCCCTGACTAATGTACACTAACAAGTTTTTCTTTTTTACTTTTTGCAAACTTATTTTACTTTTTAGCAGTGCATGTTATACGATTGCAACATTTCGTGGTGTTTATACTCAAAGTCTTTAGACATTCATTAATGTAGCTATTTATTGATTAAATAGAAACGATATTAGAAGCCGCTAGCAAATATTTGTTCGTTTTGAATCACCATATGATATATTTGAGTATATCGGCTATAACAGCAGTAATAAAGCAACTTTCATTGCTCTACTTTGCTGGGTGTAAAACGCGCACGGCGGACGATATGAAATGACCGCAGTGCTGTCCAGGGTGCTGAAAAACATTTAGTGGGTGTGGTTTGTTTGTTTGGCCATGTTAAAATACAACTACACACATTTTTACAAATATAGTTTTTATTTAAATAACGCTTAAAGCTGCAGTCTGTAGCTTTTTTTAGTTAAAATGAACAGAAATCAGTTATTGAGCAAGAACATAACAGATCAGTGTTCAACACGATCTCCTGACCTTATGTCCATGTGCATCAGTAAGTTTATAATAATGACTTAATATGCGAACGGTCGGGTCGGATTTTTCGGGAAAAATCTCTGAAACAGAGATGGCGGTAGAGAGGCAAAAGTTACAGATTGCAGCTTCAGTTGAAGTTTTCGTCCTGTTTTTGTCGCGTAAACACTTTTTTCCATTGCAATGTTCCAAATATCCGTTTGTATACGTCTGTTTAAATGCGTGGCATTTTTAAAAGCTACATTTGAAGTAACCTCTTATGATCTTGTTAATTGATGATGTCAGGGAGTTGTGTCAGAATAACAGGGTACGGAACGCGAAGTTGTAATTCCCGGTTTGCACCACACGGTGGAAGCATTGTCACTCATACGTAACCCATATCTGACTACAAAATATAAGGTGAATGCGGGGTCAAAAATAATCCAACTGGCAACCGGCAGAAAACCCTTGTGTTTCTCAGAACGAGCATAGTTACAGCTCAGGACCTTACAGAGCTATGAGCATAAAAATAAAGAAAGAAATAAGAGATCGTTTCTGATCTGAGAGGGATAGTTTTCCTCAGATTTAACATATCAACAAGCTAGTCACACTCTACAGCCTTGGCCTAATGGTTAGAGTCGGACTTGTAACCCAAAGGTTGCAGGTTCGAGTCTCAGGTCCATTGTAGGTGGAGATTGTGAATTACCAGTACTCACGACTGAGGTGAGACCCTTGAGCAAGGCACCGAACCCCCAACTGCTCCCCGCAGCAATGGCTGCCCACTGCTCCGGGTGTGTGTTCACGGTGTGTGTGTGTTCACTACTATGTGTGTGTGCGCACTTGGATGGGTTAAATGCAGAGCACAATTTCCGAGTATGGGTCACCATACTTGGCCTCACGTCACTTCCTTTCCTTTCAAGCAATGCAGAGGGTGAAGTAATCTGGCAAACTATTTTAGACTGTTTTAAATGTTTTCCTGACGTGCAAATTATCATTTCATTCCATCAGACACCTTTGAACATAAAAGTTACAAGGAAAATGCTTCTTTCGTGTGTAATGGAGATGAGGCGCGATAAAGCACCTTAAAATACCGAAAACTATGTGAAGTAAATAAACAAAAACTATACCCGTAATTACGCCTAATCTAAAAAGCGCCTAAAGAACGCTTCCTAGGTAGGCAGCACACTAGGTTTGGAGACACCGCCGTGTGTTTGCGATGCAGCTGCAGAACAGAGATAAAATCTGCGGTGAGATTTACGACGTTGCCGCAGACTCATCTTGCGACACTTAAAGCTGGAATAGTCAGTGTCAAATATAATAAAGAAACGTGAACCAGCTCAAAATGTGAACAATTTTACATGCCGCAATGAGGAAAAGCAGCTACCTTTCTAAATGGGGACGTACCACAAACTTTTATTATTAGTATTTTTTATAATTATGATTTATAACATCTGTAGGCAAGCTATAGCCGTGCATATAAAATATATTAAAAATATATATTTATATAAATATAATTAGTTAATATAATTAAAAAGTCCACGCGCGTGAATATTGAGAAACAGGTGCGTGCGGAGCAATCGGACAACTTGCAAAGTTGTCATACACTGTTAGGTGTATTACACATATAACGCGATTAATGACTGCTGAACAGCAGTAGACGCCCATGCATAATTTAACTGGGCGGGTCCGACGGTGCAGAGGAGGAAGAAGAGTCTTTTGATCCGCGTTTGTTTCTTCGCCCGCCGACTGTGTGTCTGGACAGCTGATTCACAGACGACGCGCAACATCTGCCACCCGTTCTCCATCAGGTACGTTCACGTCTTCACCCTTCCCCACAGGATAAACCGACACGTTTAAACACGCGGAACAGTCGTAGTTCATCTAAGCGTTAAACCATTGACAGCTATAGACCTCTGACCTAACGCGGTGAGAGTCTGAGCAACACATGGAGGCAGAAATTTACAATGACAGCCAATCGCCTGCGTTAGCTGCGGACTTTATTATACAGACCCGTTGGGATTAAAACATGCGATTCACGGATGTCAGAATGCATGCAATGATTTCAGCTTTACTACAGTTAAGAAGCGTCTTTAAATAACATGTTATGTTACCAGTTACACACACCCACTGCATTTCACAAAAGCAACCCGCCGTACCTGCACGGCAACTTTTGGAGACCTGAACTGATCCTAGCAGACGTTTTGACCGAACAGGTTTACACGGCAAGGAATTTTTGGGTGCCATTAAGAAAACAGTTCTAGGAAAGTCAAACTTCATTTTAATTATGTACCGTTTTCAAAATGTTCTTCTAACAACTTAATAACGTTAAAAAATGTAACGTTACTGCAGGAACGTTTTTGATAACTTTGAGAGAACTTTTGAACAACATTAGCCAATGTCCAGGGAACATTCCTTGATAGCTAGGAAATCCTCCCAGGCAAGCGTGTGCATCAGTCATGTGTGATTCATTGTATGATGATGTTTTGGTTGTCATGCGCATTGTAATTCTTCGTTCCTATGGTAACTGAATCACATGGACCTTCCAAACAGATTTTTTGGTTTATGATAAACAGTCTTAGAATGTGCGTCTAGCAGCGCTGATAATCTTGTTAAGGGGTGTGTGGAGTTTCACATAAACATGTGTTCTGCCATGATGTTATAGTCTGAGTATTATAAAAACTGTCTCTTAAGGATCTGGATCAAGGCAAATGGATTGGGAGTGTTCAGTTGACTTAGTGGGCAGTTGTTTAAGTGTGGGTTCAGCAATTGTTTAACAACATTTGAGTTGCTTTTTATTCTTCGCGCACTAATAAGGCAATAAATCAATTATCCCACTGGTAACTTCTATATCTGACTGCAGGACTAATATAGGTAGTGGCTAGCAATTTTACGTTGTAAAAATGTTTCTCATTTCCATTCATGGAAATGTTTGTTACTTAACATTTCCATTAAGTGACAAAAACGCTAAAATGTTATTTTTAAAGTTCTAGTAATGTTCAAAATAGACATGGTATTAACGTTATTGCTTGGTATTGTATTGTTCTGTATTGTTTATAAAACGTTTTTGATATATATATATAATGTTAAAAAAGTTCTACTACATTACTGAAAGAATGTTTTTGATAACTCTGAGAGAATATAAGCCAATGTTCTGCGAAGGTTCCCTGTTAGCTAGATATGAGACAGACTTTAACTGTGTGATACTCCTCACGTAAGGGGTGTGATGACTGGAGCATCATGTGATCAGATTTATGTCATACAGTAGGACACGCCTTATGGATATACATACATGTCATATCTGACGTACGTTACATTGATAAAAGTGTTGCCAGGTTACGAGGGTTGCTGAACGGGTGTTTGGGTTTTAGCCCGTAGCTACATCATCACCCTCTCGAACTATACACAGATATGGTGTCAACTGAAGGCTGCCAACACGTTTGCTAGATGGACACAATAAGTCAAAATGAAAGCTCTTCCGAGGCTGGTTTTGGTGGTGTTCTTTGCTCCCATTGTGGTTGACTGTGTCACTCTAGCAATATTGCACCTTTTTTAAGGTGAATCCATAGAGAAGTGGCTAAATTTTAAAGGGGAAACATACTTTGTGGTCTGTGTTTCGTTTTTGTCATGAGGGACAGGAAGTTGATTTCAGCAAGCGTGGATGAGCAATAGTTATTGTTTACATGTATGTGTGTTTAAGTTCTTGTATCTGAAATTGGCTCTTGAAACTGGGACCTCCATTCATGCAACACCTTTTTCAGTCACATGAATAGAGGTATTGAATATTGAAAAAAAATGCAATATTTCGAAACAATGTACAAAAATAAGCGTGGCTGAGGATGTGGGGTTACACAATGTCCTGTGTAGCCACTCAGTTAAAAATAAAGCGTTTGGTAGGTAGCATTGGTTAGTTGTGTCAGAACAAGCATGCGTTTGTAATCCATTTACAATGTGCAGATTTAATAAATGTCCTGTGACCACAGAGTCACTCCATTCATAGTTGTTTTTTTTTTAAATAAGCACATCTCAGTGAGCTAATATTAAACTGAAATCACTTTTGAATCACTTCATTTCTGGTTTGGTATTGGTTGCACAGGTTAGGGGTCTAGCAATAGCCATGATATTAATGACTATGAGTGGGGTTGAGTGGGGAATGAGTGGGGAATTTGTAGGTTAAGTTATTAGTTTAGCGCGATAGACAATTGCAACTGACAGAACTGACCTTAAAATTAAATCACAAGCCGCCTTTAATTAAATCACAGCGAGTTTTAATAACTTTAAAGCCATTTGCCTTCTAGCTTTAAAACTGGAGGAAATTAAAAATCTGTATTTGTCTTTAATCACAAGAGGGCGCCTGTTCAACAAATTTGTGGTGCTGTGCAGCTTTTTTGCAACCTTTTTTGTAGCAAATTTCCAACATTAAAATGTATTTTTCTATTGTGCAAGAAATCATCACAGCCTACTAAAAAAATTCTAATAAAAAATGATTCAGTTGTTAGTGGAATGTTTCAGAAATGTTAGAGTATTAGAAAATGTTTAAGTAACGTTCTTATAACCAAGCAATAATGTTAATATCTAATCTTAATAATAATTAAAAAACTGGTTGTTTCAACCATTATTAAAAAGTCTAAAGTTGTTAGCCGGGCCTGTTCTTCATTTCTTCACATAAACCTGTCAGGAAAACAGTACGCAGGAAACGTGTCTTGGTGATAGTAAATCATAGAACACATAGCACATTTCATGCTACTGTATGTATTTTCGGGTCATTGATGATTACAGTAAATATCACATGCTAGAAATTACATCATAACGCAGGGTTAGCGATGTAAATAAGGGTTGTGATGCGTGTTTGTGTGTCACCCCAGCCGGCGTAATACGAGTCATTCTGTTTGCTTAAAAAACAGCACGGTTGTGTTCCTTATCACACTGCAGTGCAACTTTCTGTCACTTTCTGCATTATCTGTTTCATCAATACAGGAGCCACAAGGTTTGCATTTTAAATACGGGTATACTACACACACTGTATACTGTGTGTATGTCTGTGAGACTGCTGTGTGTGTGGGGGTGTGAGACTGGTGTGTGTGTGTTTGTGTGTGACTGATGTGTGTGTGTAAGATGTGTGGGTGTATGTAACTGGTGTGTGTGACTAGTGTGTGTAATGTGTGTGTGTGGGGGGGGTGACTGGTGTTTGTAAGTGTTTGTGTATGTTACGTGTGGGTGGGTGTGAGATGGGTGTGTGTGTGGGGGGGTGACTGGTGTGTGTAATGTGTGTGTGTGGGGGGGGGGTAACTGGTGTGTGTGTATGTGTTTGTGATGTGTGTGTGTGTGTGTGTGTGTGTGAGTCACTGATGGTTGGGTTTGTACTGTCATGTCATGTGCTGTACAGTCGTAGCAGGAGATTAGCATTTAATAGCCAGTTTCTCTTGGAGACATGGAAACAGCCACACATGCTTCTTCAACACTGCTATCTTTTGAATGCTGTGTTTTATGTTTATGCATCACTTTAAGATATTAAATGGGGCAAGATGCAAAGGAAATAAAGGCAGTGATTAATTATACTGAAATGTACTCAGTCCACTCAGCAATCATGAAGTTACGATGTTGGCACTGAATCTTGAGTTCTGCCTGCCACTGTCGCCACTGGCTTGAACACTCGTGGTTTTGTTTGTTTGTTTTGTTCTGTATAAAGCTGCTTTGAAACAGTATGTATTGTAAATACACTATATACATATACAACCAATCAAATATTAACCTGGACTGCACCTTCTGTCCATGTGGAGACAACCATCTCCAAGAGGAAAGATAAGATAAAAAGCTGATTTCTTGGCACGGTAAATAAACAAGACAAGACGCATGGTGGCGACTTATTGTTAAGACTGAAGACTCCTCCTCCGTGTGACATGTGACCAGTCAGTTTCAGCCCTTATTGGCCCCCTCCACTTGGTGAAAAACTCCAGCACACACTGCAGTTCGCCTGCGAGCGGTTTATTAACGCTCATTGTGTGTGTGTGTGTGCGCACTAGACTGCATTACACAATTCTGGTTAGTTATATTCCTCTTTTATTCGGAAAGAAGAAAGTCTTAAGGAGAACACAAATGATGGGGGCCTCTCTGCCTCAGTGTGGGCAGGTTAGTGAATGTTTTTTAAATTAATAAAGTCTGTCAAGTCTCTGTGTGAACTGTTGGAGTCATTTGGATCATGTTTTCTGTTTTTCGTCTCTGTTATCTTTTACGCGAAGTAAATGCATTTCAGAGAGACTGAAACTCATTCTTTTCTGGATCACTTACTGTTTTCGACGGCATGTTTGACTGTCAGTGACAATTTGACACCTGCTGGTTTTCTGTGAAGCTGGTTTGTAATTGTGCATTGTGCCTGTAGCCATATAGAGCCTTACAGAAAAAAAAATGACATACCTAGAAAAATGTGATATATACGCAGTTGGCGATCTGTAGTAAGATCTGATTTTGCATTGAAGGTTTGATTTCTGAGATCTGTGCATGTTTATGTGGGTGAGTATGAGTCACTGCGCCATGTATATATTATTGGCACACAATGTATTTCATAACAGCAGTAATCAGAGTGGAATGTGTCGGGGTTGAATCTGGTTACTGATTGATTCGTTTGGCGGTTTAATTATCTGAATGAGATTTGTTCTAATCAGAATGTACATGTGCGATATGTATGCCCCCTACCCAGGTAACAGGTAACATGTTGGCTAATGTTCTCTAAAAGTTTTCTCAGATTTATCAAAAACGTTCTTGCCGTAACATTTGTAGAACTTTTTTAACATTAATTTTAACATATAATACATCAAAAATGTTCATCTTTAGTTGTTAGTGGAACATTTAAAAAATGTTACAGAATTTTAAAAAACGTTCGACGTTCTTACAACCAAGAAATAACGTTAATACAATGTCTACAAAAAGCTGGAAAATTGAAAATAACATTTGCAACATTTTGGTTACTTAATGGAAACGTTAGGGAAATGTTCTTACAGCCTAAAATTGTGTGGAATTGCAAGAGACGTGTGGAATTGCATTGGCTCGGCTCACCCCGGTTCGGACCCCTTAACAGTAAGCACTGTATTCCACCCACAGTGAGCAGCATCCACCTACCCGACTCATTTCTGTGAGCTTCCCTCCAACTCCTCCAATTCAGGAAACGCTGCATTATATTTGCATTCTGTGACCACTCATAACAGCGCGGCTGCTTCCACATTCTGTGTGCAGAACATGGTTAGAGATTTACTCCATCAAAGCCCTCGTTTCCCTCTCAACCTCTATGACAGACAGATGGTGTTTGTATGAGAATATTTATGTATCAGAGCCATAAACGGTGTCTGTTTGCAAACTCATGTGAGGAGGTGACCGTGTGGGAATACCGGTTGGACTGGCTGTACTGTACAGAGTATTTACTGTTAAGGGGGCTGAGAGAGAATTAGAAGGAGCTGCTTCACCAGGTTGTTCTCCACGCTGGACACAAAGGGACACAATATCTCTTTCTCCTGCGTCTATGCGTGAAAAGACTCGGTCACTCGCCAGTTAAGCAGATACATTTCATCCAAAGCTCCGACGGCGCATTAATTACAGGAAAAGTTCCAGTCACTGGACTGAGCTGTGCTAATCCAGCTAACAGAGAGTGTTATTAAAATGTTGGCTAATGTTCTTTGAAAGTTTAAAAATGTAAAGTGAGTAGAACTTAGTTAGTGAAAGGTTTGAAAACATTACAAAATTAAAAGAATTTGAATAACGTCTCTATAATGAAGCAGGAATGTTACTACGACGTTCAAAAAACTGATCGTTCCAAAATAATATTTCTAACATTTTTGTTACTTAATAAAAACGTTAGGGAAACATTCTTGCAACATAACATTGTTAAGTGGGAAAGGCTAAGATTGTTAAGTGCAACCTCCACATTTTCAATTTTTGTTTAAAAAAACACTAAGGGCATATGGTTTGCCAATGGTTTGTTTACATTGTTGCTAAGGTGTTGCTAAGTTTTTTATGTGTGTGTTGATATGCTGCTTCTTGGGTTTCTTTTTCACTGGGTGGTTACTATGGTGTTGCTAGGTGCTTGTTTGCTTGAGCTACAGAAACAGCACCAGCCAGCACCTCTAAAAAGTGTATAATCATACTCTCCCAACGCAATTTAAACACACAAGACAATGTGACGTGATGTAGCTTTATAAACGACAGTAGATGTGTGAGGTTTAGTTTCATACTGAGGTTGGGGTTTGCACGTCTGACGGTGTTGCTATAGTGACATCTCAGTGGTCAAATTCCTTCGTTCAGCAGATCTATCACCATCCGACCGGTCGTGTGCAGGTGTGGTCTGAGAAAACACACAGTGGGTTCTCTAACTGAAGGAATGTGTGCTTGTGTTCCTCATCTTACCAGAGCTGAACTGTTGTCACATCACGACAGCGGCGCAACTTTCTCAGCTAAAGTTGCGGTAGCTGTCAGCGTGATGTTTGTAGTGTGAATTTGTGTGTTTTTTGCAGACAGCGCAGGATAACTGAAACTCTTACTGCGGATGGTAAAGCCATCCTCCAAGTACCTCCATGCATGAGAGATATATATGTGTGAGATATATGTGTGTGTGTATGTGTGTGTTTGTGTGCTTGTTTTTCAACCACTGTGGGGCTGGTTAAAGTTACACACCTTACATTGTGGGGACAAGCCAGTGGTCCCCACAAAGGGAAACTAATTATGAAACATACTAAATGATGTTTTCTTTACGTGTTAAAAAGTAGGTTTCTGTGAGGTATAGGGTTAGGGAATAGAATATACAGTTTGTACAGTATAAAGTACTGTACTATGGAAAGTCCTCATAAGGCATAAAAACAAGTGTGCGTGTTGTGTGTTGTGTGTAGAGTGCTACAGGCTTGGCTATACATGTGAGTGCCAAAGAAATTGGATAAATTACGTTTTGCTTCAAATCTAATAATGTAAACAGGTTTCTGTGAGTCTTAGGGGTAGGATGTGTGTGTGTGTTCTGCTGAAGGCAGAAATGTTATGTAAACGTGGCATAAGTATATTATGATTTACATAAAAGGAAAGGGAATATTTAAATAAACCTTTTTATGTACATTAGTGTATCTGTTACAAACATTTTTAAGAAAAAACTGCTTGTCTTCAACATGTGACTTAAATAAGTGCTGACTTCAAAATTGAATCTCATGCTCCATTAGAAAAGCAATCGTAACGATATCATAAATGAGATATTTAGCTAAAAAGAGTTCAATTTTGCATTGGGTTGAGCGCTGTCATCCACAGAAACCTGTCTATGGTTGTTTACGAAATTCGATCCTTCCTGAACCATGTGGAGTTTTTTATCTTTGTATTTTGCATATTGGGGTATTATTCTGTAGAGGAAAGAGGCAGCTCTGAATGGTCTGAAACAGGACCTGAAGTTCCGCGTGTGATGTCTAGTAAAAATGTTTGAATTATTTTAATTAGACATGTCAAATTTCCATCCTTCAAAGTCTTTCACTCAGATTGGTTCCCAAAGTAATAGCGCACCTCACCTGATAATTTGAGGTATTATTTATTTTGGGGTCAGGGACAGATATTTCATTGATGTCCTTTTTGTGTCACCAAAACCTAGACTGTTTTGAGGCCCAGCCATTGCAATATTATATTCCTTAAAATGGTTTTCCTTCCAAGAGTGCTGCACGCTAGATCATTTTAAGGGAAGTGAGAGCAGGTCTATTTCTGTCCTTTATGAAAATCCACTTTTTCTCAATCACACGAGTCGCTGAACTTCTGCTGCTCCTTGATCCTTAATCCTGAATATGTGATGACTGTAATTGTTTTGATGTTGATGAACATACTCGCAAAATACGACGCTTGAATTAAAATGTGAACGTTTTCCTCTGTTTCAGTGGTAGGGAACAAGCCATAGTGAAATATGAAAACTAGATAAGACTAGAAAGTGTTTAACGTCGTTGAATTGATAATTGTTGCTCATCAGTAGAGGGTAGCGTATCACATTTGGTATCACAACTATGGATGTCCACTTTTTATCATTTAAAACTATCTAAATGATTTATTTGTGATTCAAAGTGTGCTTGTGTCATTGTGTTATGTGATGCCATGACATTGAAGTGTGATTTTTAAGTGGAGCTTGACGTGTCATGATGTGTTTCTTACGAAAGAATATATGATGTAAAGAACCGCAAACAGAATTACAGGGAAAACACGAATATAAAGGATGTGATTGTAACGGAGGGGGATAAAATTTCCTCCTGACTCTGTTAATATAACAAGGCCAAGATACTATATAACGGCACAGCTCAAAAATGGTTTGGAAAGTTAATCTTTTAATAATTGAAATTTATTTCCTCTCACTGGACAGGTCAAAGGTCAAAGGTCAAAGGTGAGGTTTGCCGTGACTTTAATGAGTGCTGTTGCTATGCTACACGGTGTGTATTTAGAGATAGAAGGGGGGGGGGTTGGTTTCGTTTGTGGTGCTGTTTTTCTTCTTCCTGTAGCTGGTGGTTTAGAAAAATGAGGAACAGGATGGAGGCTGTTGTCATTCAAGAGACTCCTGTCTGAGTGTTGAATCACGGGTTCAATAATCCTCCTTCTCCCACAACACATCTCAAACCACACACCCAGCTAACAACTGTAGGTTGCGATAACGTTTCCCTAACGTTTTCATTAGGTAAAAACATTACATATGTTATTTTGAATGTTCTAAGAATGTTCCAAAATGTCAATTTTTTTAATGTGTTGTATTAACATTATTGTTTGGTTTTAGGAACGTTATTTAAACATTTTTATTTATGTAACGTTTTTAAAACATTCCGCTACCAACTTAAGAATAACATTTTTGATATATATGATATATAATATTAAAAAAAGTTGTACTAATGTTCTTGCAAGAATGTTTTTGATAACTTTTAGAGAACTTTTAGGGAACATTAACCAACGTTCTGAGAATGTTTCCTGTTAGCTGGGACACACACACACACTAGGGCATGAAGGGTTGAAGGTTGGACTGGTGCCCCAGACTTTTCAAACACAAATGAGTTTTTCTCAGTTTTCATACCTCCATGTTCTCCCACTGAATATCTGTTACTCTCAATGAAGGAGCGCCCTGGCCGGCAGGCCGAGTGTTAGCCATGATGCGACAGCAACAGCCCACAGTCAGCACCCTGCATCTGGTGGCCAATGATATGACCGATATCATGGAGAACCTGGACACACGAGAACTCGACATTGGGGATGGAGAAGAGGAGTTTGACGGCCAGGATCCCAACAGCGCAGGTTAAATATACAAATATATCTGCTTAAAAATGAACAAACATCAGTTATTGAGCAAGTACATGACAGATCAGTGTTCAAAACAGTCTTGTTAACTTATTTCCAACTGTAAGTTTATGATAATGATTTATAATTTGAGCTGTCAGGTTTGATTTAATTGAGAAATGTTAGTTTGGCTTCATTTGACTTCAATAAAGAACAGTATATAAAATAACCTGCAGTTTTATGTTTCAAACAGAGATGGCGCTAGAGAGGCAAATGTTACAGATTGCAACTTTAAAAGAATTTTTGGGAATTTCTGCAGAATTATGTTTTTGTTTAACCACTGCGAGCACCGCTAATACCATTTTAAAACCTTTCTGAAGATTTCACAAAACAGAAACTCGAGTTCCTTACTCATCAACTATAAATGCGTCCACAGACACCAGCATCCCCTTCTCAGCCGTGTATAAAACTAAAGGCTTCAAAGAATCCGGAGCTCGCGTGTTTGTGACTGCGCTTCCCATAACTGCCAAAATCCTGGAGGTGGAGCGCTTCACCTCTGTGCAGGATCGCTTCAACGTCAGCACCCAGAGAAGCGTCTCTAAGGTGAGATCTCCCGTTTTCTTTCAGAAAGTCTGTGGGCTAAAGAGGTATATTTGTTGCCCGGGAGATTTACAGGTTGCCAAGGCAATTTACACGTTGCCCTGGAGATTTGGACAGCGTATACAAAAATACTTCGCACATGCAAAATAGTTTTTTTCGGAAGAGTGACGACTGTAAAAAACTCCTGTTAATGAATTTGACTCATTTATGGGGAATTTGGGAAAACCTTATTTAAGGTTTATATATGCAGAATCTTAATAATGGCTGATCTTCTGACATGTCCAGGTGCTTCCTGCAGTATTTAAGATCGAGATGAGGCACGGGAACTTCACCTGGTTGATCAAGAGAAAGGAGAAACATTTTATGGAGCTCCACAGAGAGCTTCGCACTTACAAGGCCTTCATCAGAATTCCTCTGCCCACCCGCAGGTGATCTGATCGGGCATCGTCCTCCTGGCGCGCCGCAGCAGATACATATTGCGCCTACTGCAGTTGTAGTTCTAGTTAACGATTATGTCGGTTCTTCTGGTCCACAGTCACGCAGAGAGGAGGCACACTGTAAACAGTAACCTTGAGCGACACATGCCAAGTTTACCGCGAGGAGGTGGAGAGGAACTGGCCAGGGAAGAGCAATTCTCCAGTAGAAGAGTAAGTATATAAAAATAATACAGTTTATTTAGAATGCACTTTTACATACTTCTGTGCACTATTGAAAGAGGTGTGGCTTTGGAGAGTGCTCTGAACATAGGCCGGGATCTTATGCTTTTAAAGCTAGCCTGCTGTTGCTAGCCTACCCTACTTTTAAAAGTACACCTGTGACATCATCAGCTGATTGACACATTAGCTGCTGTCTGACTGCATTTCTTTAACAGAGACAACTTGAAGACTATTTGAATAAGCTGCTTAAAATGCCAATGTACAGAAACTACCACGCGACGGTACGTATGCACGGACATATATTTTAATCTGTGTGTTGTTGCTTGCATTATATTTACTGACTAATTGTTTTGTCTGTTTGTTTTTGTCACAGATGGAGTTTATTGATGTGAGTCAGTTGTCGTTCATCCATGATTTGGGACCAAAAGGCTTGTAAGAGCTCTTTGCTTATTGGCTCAAAATTCTGCCTTGTTTTGAGAACAGAACTTTTGATTGGTGGATAAATTCGTGTGTTTTGTGATTGGTACACAAATCCATTTTTAGGGAAGGCATGGTTCTCAAAAGGTCAGGAGGTCACCGTATTCCTGGACTGAACTGCTGTGGCCACAGTAAAATGTGCTATCGCTGGTCCAAACGGTTAGTGTTGCCTGTCGTCATTCTCAAAAACTGTTTTGCCGGATTGCGGCTTTAAAGTATTTGTTAAAACACCTGTTTGAGAAATTAGACTAAAAAGAAATTATGAAACAAATTCAGTATTTGACAGATATCGTGAAAGTGTCGCCTTCAATACAACAGTTGATTTCTGACGCTGATTGTACGTCCACGTGATCCAGTATCTCACTGATGCTCTTGACAGGTGGCTGGTGGTGAAGGACTCGTTTCTGCTGCTCATGAAACCAGACACGGGTGCCATCTCATTTGTTCTGCTGGTGGACAAGGAGTTTGACATCAAAATGGACACTAAGGACACAGAGACGAAGCACGGCGTCCGCATAGACAGCCTGTCCAGGTGTGTGAACTCTCATAACGTCGACGTGCAGCTGAGGTGCCAAAAATGTACCGTTGAAGTGACGTAGCTGTATGCTTCTTATAGAGCTCTGGTACTGAAGTTCACCAGTTACCGGCATGCCCGCTGGTGGGGGCAGGCTATCGATGAGTTTGTGAGGAAGTACGGCACCAATTTCCTTAAGGAACATCGCTTTGGTTCTTTTGCAAAACAGCAGAAAAACGTCCCAGCAAAATGGTAAATGTTTTTCCATGCATGACTTTACAAAACGGGGACCAGAGGCACATCTGTCACTCAAAACACTCTGGCAGCCACATTAACAACCAATCAGAGCATCTTAGCAGCTACATGGCAACACCCTGGCAACCACCCACAGCAACCTGGCATCACAGTAGCAAGCATTTGGGGTTACTAATAAAACTGACTGCAAGCATCACTGAAGAGTTTATCATCTATAAATATACATTTTTATTTTTATACCGAATATTAAATATGATACATAAGCTTCCAGGGTCGAATATGTTTTAAAATGGTCCTGAAAAGCCAGAAACGCAGCTAGCAGAGTTCAGTTCTTCTCCAGTACACAGACATTTGAAAGTTTAGCCACCTGCTCCTGTGTCTTCAGGTGAAATCTGTTTCACAGGAGTAACCTGAGAGAAAGAGGGAGAGTGTAACCGTACACTTCAACCTCTTTTGACCCCACAGAGGAGCAGTAGAGTATCTGGAGCAGTGCCTTCGTGTCCTTGGCCCTGTTCAGTGTCCATTTGGCTGTTCATTGTTGCTGCATTAAGCCCCATTAGCCCTGTTGTTACCTAAATAAATAAAATGATATAACTAAGATTAAGTAAGCGGCCAATAGCTGCTGGCTTCATCCACGAGAACAGCTAAAGACACTGACAGAATTTTTCAGGTGTGATATTAGCCCCGCCCACCGATCTATGTGATTGGTTGTGTGTTTCAGGTATGTAAATGGGAAGCAGTTCATGGAGGATGCGGCAAACGCAATGGAGGAGGCGGAGGAAGAGATCTTCATCACTGATTGGTGGTATGTTGAGATAAGCCACGCCCACAAAGCCATTAGTAACTTTCCGTTGGGTTCTATTGATTCTTTTTTAAAAATGAAACACCCGTCAGATGGACTATAACCCCAGCAGTTAATATTTCCAGGAGAGTTGAACATAAATCTATAGAAAATCAATACTTTTGCCCAGTCCACCAAGGCAGCAAGAATAAGTGTGTATGGTTTCTAGGAAACAACAGATCCAGCTAACAGGGAATGTTCTCAGAACGTTTAGACGCTGACGTTCTCTAAAGAGCACCGCTAGTAAAAAAAAAATTTACGTTAAATATCATATATCAGAAATGTTATTCCTAAATTGTTAGTGAAACGTTTTAAAAATGTTACAGAATATAACCAGTCAATAATGTTAATACAACATCTAAAAAACTGGACATTTTGAACGTTCCTAGAACATTCAAAATCACATTTTTAACATTTTGTTAGGGAACCGTTAGGGATCCATTCGTACGATCTCAAATTGTTAGTTGGGGAGACCTATGTTAGATGTGCTGAAAGCAGAGTATGTCAGTTATTATTTACAGTCAGCTGGCCATTACCGTAAAATAAACAGATTAATCAGAAACAGAGTTTGTTATTATGACTGACTGGCTGTATTTTCGTTGTCTACCTACTAAATTAAAAATGAAACATTGAAATAATTAATAATAAATTAATTCATAAGGAAGAGGCTGTGAAATGCTTTGAGAGACATTAAACTATCTCAGCACCCTTAAACAAACCAAGTGACGGGTAAAATGTTGTCGCTTAAGCGCAGATAATAGCATTTCTCTTTTATTGCTTGATTGTGTCCCACCTGGTTTGGACACTGTGAAGACCAAACCCCAAATAAAGCTGGTAGAAGGACACAAGAATAAAACAAAGGTACACTTAGTACACACTTTCTCAAAAGACACCTCCAGCTGGGAGCAACGGGCAAACAGATCTGTTACCTTCATCAGACAGATGAAGCCTGGTGCTGTGTTACAACATCATGTGCCAGACATCCTGCATGCGTGACCTTCTGTGTGTGTGTGTGTGTGTGTGTGTGTGTGTGTGCGCCTCAGCTTTATCTTAATACATGTGAATTTATGTAGGCGACAGTGTGATGTAAGACTAGACGGTTCTGTATCTTTAATGTTGCAAAATGCGTCCCCTGCTGATGAGGTCATTGCTGTGTCACGGCAGGCTGAGCCCGGAGATCTTCCTCAAGAGGCCGGTTGTCGAGGGCAACCGCTGGCGACTCGATTCCGTCCTGAAGCGGCAAGCGGTGAGTTAATCCGACCGCGTGTCATAGCCGCGGTGAAACGGCTAATCCCTGCGCAGGTTTACTGCGCTTAACTACGCTAAAGCCCTGCGGTTCACAGTTCTCTTTTAAAGCTGCAGTCTGTAACTTTTGTCTCTCTGCCGCCATCTGTGTTTGAAGCATAAAAGTGCAGGTTACTTTATGTACTTCATATTACAAACATTGAAGTCATAGCTAAAAGTGATAGCAAAAATTATTAATCATTATTATAAACTTACTGTTGTGAATCGGGGTAAGGTCAGGAGATAATGTTAAACACTGATCTGAGATGTACTCGCTCGCTAACTGATTTTGTTCATATATTAACCCAAAAACGTTACGTCGCTTTAATAATTAACTCTCCAGGATGTTTTTCTGGTAATTTATGAATAATGACTGGCATTTTTGTTGTTCTCTTGCAGTGCTTAGTAAGTTTATTTTTACTTTCAGTTACTTTAAGTTTATGCAAATTTTTTGGTATGTTATACTCTGTAAATATTTTGTACTGTTTTTGGGTGGACCCGATTACATCTCACTGCTGGTTGTATGCTACATATAATGTATGTGACAAATAAAAATCTTGAAATAATTTGTTTTGTCTGGGCCGGGGCCTTACAGCAAAAAGGCGTGCGAATCTTTGTGATGCTATATAAGGAAGTGGAACTAGCTCTTGGAATAAACAGCGAATACAGCAAACGAACATTACAGCACCTTCACCCCAATATCAAGGTGAGACACAAACGATAAGCGTAGTCACGCCAAAGAAAGCAAAGAGAATGATTGGCCGATAACGGTTATTTTTTGTGTTAAGGTAATGAGGCACCCTGACCATGTGTCATCTTCTGTCTACCTGTGGGCTCATCATGAGAAGATTATAGTCATTGACCAATCAGTGGCCTTCGTGGGAGGCATTGACTTGGCGTACGGCCGCTGGGACGATAAGGAACATCGTCTGACTGACATAGGAAGTGTCACCCGGACTCTGGCTGTTTCTACTGAGGTGAGAAACATCTCCTGTTGTCATGTTTTATGACATACTGAAGGCAGGGGTAGATCAGGGACATTTGGGCCCCGGGCCCCTCAGCAAATATAGTTTGTTCTGGCCACTTGGGACATAATTTATTAGCCAATTTGTTCTTAATGATTAAAGCTACAATTCATAATGTTCACCTCTCTACCGCCATCTCTGTTTGAAACATGAAATTGCAGGTTACTTTACATATTTTTCTTTACGGATGTTGCAGTCAAATGAAGCCAAACATTTCCTCAAATTGTAAATCATTATTATAATTTTTTTTTATAACTATTGTGAATTGGGGGTAAGGTGACCATTTTAAACACTGAAAAGTTACTTGCTCATACTGATTGTTTTGCTCAGTAACTGATTTGAGTTTTTAACCAAAAAACGGATTGCAGCTTCAATGCAGACTAAGGGGGTCCACCGTAAGTTGTCATGGTGGGCGAGGGGTCTCCAAAAATGTGTTCCCAGGGGTCACGTTGGACCATGACTTCATCATCATCATCATTTATGTCACACAGAACTCATCTGATGTCCCTCCGTCAAACGGCTCTAGCGCTGCGTTCAGTAATACCAAAGCTGTGGGCACAGACACCGTAGACCAGCCCAAACTGAAAGGGCAAGCAAAGGTCAAGAAAAGTCGTTTCAGCATCCGCAGGCACCTGCAGAAACACGGGCTGGCGCCTGCAGACAGCGTGAGCAGCGTGGAGAGCTCAGAGGAAAGTGAGTACACCCCCCGTCCCCAGAACCGAAACGCTGGCACACGCAGCTAAACCAAACTCCCACTCTCAGCTGTTCTCACACGCCATCACTGATGTTGTGGTGTCCATTGGCAGAGCTGTAACATGACTGATCGTCTTACGTAAGGATTACTGTAGTCACCATAAGTGCAGATAAATATGAATCATTAAGGAAAACTTGCTTTTGAAAAGCAATTGTAAGAGACTGAATTATTAGATGCGACATCGCATCGCGCTGTCTTAAGAAACCGCAGCTAGATGTAGTTGTGCTGATGAAATTGTGTGAGGACACAAATAGTTTTATTGAGATTTCTTTTACAACTGATTGTTTTGAAAGGAATGTTTCTCACTAAATCTCATTTGTGTTGTATTAGATCTTAAAGGGACAGTTCACCCCAAAAAAAGAAAGATTTTGGTCCATTATTTACTCGCCCTCATGGCTTTCCGAACCTGTATGACTTTACCAGCTGCGAAACACAAAAGAAGCTAAAGTCAACGAGTGCCGCTGTTGTTTCTTTACCAACATACTTCAAAATATCTTCTTCTGTGTTCCTCAGAAGCAAAAAAGTCACACAGGTTTGGAATGGCACGAGGGTGAGTAATGACTGAAGAATTTTCATTTTTGGGTGAACTGTCTCTTTAAGAGGTTCCATGGTTGTAAAAATGCCCCTTTTCCTCAGGCTATTCTAGCAGTATTTGCAGCCAACAAAATTTGATCCCTCTTAAATGGATCGAGCTGAGGGTGTCCATGCCCTCCTGCTTGTGTCCGGGCGGTGAGTAAAGAGTAATGAGTGAGGTGATTTAGGTGTGGACACTGAATTGTGATTCTGTGAGGGTTGCCCCGAATTCAGATTCAAATCTGGATTAATCTAAACAGTTTTGAACAGTCAAAACGTCGCATGGCAACCTTTCTAAACACTGTGTGGTTTGCTGTGGTTTCCACACCCAAAGCTTAATCTCGAAGATTCTTCTGAGATGAGTAACGACCAAAATATTTAAAGTTTGCCAATTCCAGTAGAATATTTGCAAGTGTCACTGTTTCTCTAACTCAAGAGTGTGACAGCACTCATTGTTTTTCTCAGTTCTGCCTGTTTTCTGTTTTCTTTGGTTGTTTTCTTGGTTTTCAGCATCCCATAGGAAAGAAATATCACAGATGAGATCTCAATTATTTCTCATAAACAGCACCGCTATTAAATGGAGAGGAAATAAAAACTCCTGTGTCTCAGATATTTCTCAGAAGAAAAAGACAACGTCTCAAACTGGGCTCAATAGTCTGCGATCAAAACGCAATATTTTTGGAGATTTGAACAATCGTCTTATTTGTTTCTGTTTTTCAAATTTCTCCTGAGCAATTTTAGGGGCAACATCTGAGACAAAGGTGAAACGTAAATGAAACACAACTGAGATCTCCATCAGATCTCCTGAGCTAAAAAAGAGGAACCTCAGAGAAATAACATTTTCCTCTGGGATGATTTCATAACCGTGTGGTTGTGCTTTTGTTCGATGTTTGTTTTTTGGTGTTTTTGTTTATTTGCATTATTGCTGAGTGTCTTTCATCTGATCTATGTTCTCAGACTCAGAAGCAGCTCAAGACCTTCAGGCTGATGTCATCGGTCTGATGGGAAACACGCGCTTCTGGCACGGCAAAGATTACTGTAACTTTGTGCATAAGGACTGGATCCAGCTGGATAAACCCTTCGACGGTGAACTACTGCATTTAAACTCGCTTTGTGCATTTGGAGTATTAATGTTTGTCTGGTGGACACGTATGACACTGTCACATTTGGAATGGAAATGATTTTATTATTGTAAAATGTTTTACCAAAAAAAGTTGCCGCCATCTGTGTTTGAAATATAAAATTATGGGTTACGTGAAGTCGGATGAAGCCAAACTGACATTTCCTGGAAAATCGGACCTGGTTGTTCAAATGATAAATCGTTATTATAAACTTTACTGTTTGAAATAAAGTTACTGTTATGAATCAGGGTAAGTTAGGGAGATTGTACTACTAAACATTGATCTGTCATGAACTTTTAATAGCTGACTTTTGTTAATTTGTAACCAAAAAGTTGCATATTTCAGCTTTAACATGTACAACCTTACTATGCTACCAATTCATCTATACAGTTATCAGTTATATCAGTTATATAAGTTATCTATTTGTGATCGATGTGTTAAGTTGAAAATGTTAACGATTATAAAATGTCAACATCATGACATTTTGTTGATATATGATGAATATGTGTCTTGTGTCATTTGCTCTTCCTGTAGATTTTATTGACAGGCACTTCACTCCCAGGATGCCCTGGCATGACATCTCCTCTGTGGTTCACGGGACGGCGGCGAGAGATGTCGCGCGGCACTTTATTCAGCGCTGGAACTTCACCAAGGTGAGCTAGCCAATCATCTCGCTCGTATGCCATGTGTCCTCATTACCGTGATAGCTTCTGTTGTTACGCGGATGAATGACACACAACACACATGTGGATGTTTTTTTTAGATCAGCATCAAGATTTAAGGTTACAGTTTTTATGAATTTTAGGTATTCCGGCACCATTTCTTATAAATATTTAATTAAAATATAATCATTATATTACTGTAGTAATATTTAGATAACTATAACACAATTATAAATATAGTCATTAAATATAATTAATATAACAAATATAATTATTAACTAATTAAATGATCTGCCAAAATAATTTTAACTGTACGAATAGTCCATGTTTTTTTTTTTTTATTAATATGAGGTCCCCATAGACATGGCTTTGTTTATTCATTTACATCCGCATTGTTCACCTCCTCTCAGATCATGAAGCCCAAATACAGGTCCCTCTCGTACCCGTATCTCCTGCCTAAATCTCACACCACTGCAAATGAGATCAAGTATCAGGTCCCCGGATGTTCGCATGCTAATGTTCAGGTGCGGCTCTCATGTACACAGTCCCACAACAGACAGATGTGCAGGTGCAGTTTGTGTGATCCTCTCTCTCTCTCTCTCTCTCTCTCTCTGCTCAGGTGTTGCGTTCTGGTGCTGACTGGTCAGCTGGTATAAAATACCATGAGGAATCCATTCATACGGCGTATGTCAATGTAATTCAGCACAGCAAACACTTTATCTACATAGAGGTGTGTGAAACAGAGTTCATTCATTACATATGTTATACATATCATCTGTCAGTCTGTCACTCTTTCTCTGTCTCTGTCTATCTGTCCATCTACCTGTCTGATCTGTCTATCTATATATCTGTCTGTCTGTCTGTCTGTCTATCTATCTGTTATTTATTATGTTTGTAATGATTATTGTCACAATTAGATACTGAATTTCTCACTGTAAATTTGGCAAATTAACAAATGTAAAGAAATGTTAAAATGATTGAATGTTAAAATCACACTGTAAGTCACAATAGATTTGTGGCTGCTACAGTATACAGAATACAGTAACATACCGTACAGTAACACTTAACGGTAACCAAAATCGATATGTCTATTTTCAAAGGTTGTAAGTTTTCACTTTCTGGAGAAAATAAACAGGTGTTCTTTACAGCGTTTTCTCTTTGTGTGGCTTAAGATTGAAATTTGTTCCTCTTTTAGAACCAGTTCTTTATAAGCTGCGCAGACAACAAGGTCGTTCAAAATAAAATCGGCGACACCATCGCCCAGCGGATCATAAAAGCGTATCGGTGAGCAGAGCTCAATAACTCTCACACACACACACACACACACACCATTCAACACAGAACCCTCACTGTTTAACCATTAAACACTCCAAATAGATAACATGACTGTATACACCTTTAATCTCTTGTATTGTATATCCACAGGCACACACACTCCTTTAATGAGAAACTGGTAAATCAATAGTGTGTATATACAAAGGTGTTTATTTAGGAAGGGTTCTTCATTGGTTATAGAATAGACAGCTATGATTAAAAACTAGGGATGGGTAGACAGCGGTCTAGTCGGTTAGTTGATTAGCGAGATTTCTTTTATTTTCCAAGTAATTGCTGTCAGAATGTGAAGAGACTTCTGTAAATGATCGCCGACACTGCCTTTAAGAAATGCGTCCAGCTGAACCTGGAATCAGCCTTATTATTCAGAGCAGATTAGTTAATTTGTCATTTAGGTACAACTCGTTGATTTTCAAAGCACACAGTTTTGCACGTTCCTCACAGAACGGCGCAGACTTGCAGCTTTGTGCCTCTTTCCCTTCTAATTTGTCCCTCTCTTGTACTTTCTGTGGGTGAACAGGGAGGGGAAGAAGTACCGTGTTTACGTGGTGACTCCTCTGCTGCCAGGTTTTGAGGGGGACATTAACACAGGCGGCGGCAGCGCCATACAAGCTGTCATGCACTTTAATTACAGGTAACAACAACACGTATCCTGTCAGTCAGTCAGTCACCGTGGAGGAAAGCGTCGTTTTATACTTTGAAATGCGTCATGATGTGTCGTACCTCTTTATTATTTCATTCTCTGTCGCTCTGAGGTCCTCTTAATGTCGTTGTGTAGTTACATAATAATCCAACCTCTGTCTGACTGTTTAAAAACTAAATTCAATAATGTTGCCGTGGCAGCTCTGTTTGTGAAGAGAGTTTTGGAACATCCTCTTGGCATGTGAAATGCTTAACAAGATCTAAACATACAGTCAGGTCCAATTTACTTCGTCATATTTGAGAACAACCTGTTTTTCAAGTCTGGTATGTTTTCGTAGTTTCGTAGTATCAAGATCAGGGACAATTTCATTGCTCATCATGTCACTCCACAAACATTAGTAAGAGTCGGAAACAGGCACACAGTGTGATCTCCATGTGACAAGATATAATAATACATAATAATACATAATAATGTTACGCAAGCTGTAAAACTTATATTTCTGCTGGCGGTAAATCCTTATTGTGATAATTAAATTAATTAAATGGGGAACGCTCCCCATTTAATTAATTTAATTATCACAATAAGTTATATTTCTGCTGGCGGTAAATCCTTAAAAGTTATATTTCTGCTGGCGGTAGATCCTTATTGTGATCATTAAATTAATTGAATGGGGAGCGTTCCCCATATGGAGGGATTCGTTCTGGTTGTCTCTTTGAAATAATAGTGAAATTCTCATGTCTGTTCAGGACGATGATAAGAGGAGAGTGCTCCATCATCTCACAGCTCAAGAAGGAAAGTAAGTACAGTGCTAATATATAAACACCATCAATGATTTATCTGTGAAGGGAGTGTCTGCGATTCTCATATGGTCTTCCTCAGGTTTCTGTGACATTTTTTGTGGTAGACCTGCTCCAAACGTTGAAGGTTTAGTTTTCCTCCTCTGTGGCTTTCTTAATGAAGAGTCACGGGTTGTGGATGGCTACATTAACTGATTGATGGATTTTAGTCAGGAGATTCCCGAGCAGACGAGCAAGAAAACGAGAATTTCTTGTTGTGCTACTCTGTTACCCATAATGCCTTTAGGCTTCCCACCCTAAAGAATGTTTAACTGGACAATAATAGAACAATTGGGTCTTGTATTATGAAACGGTAACTGAATTACCAGCCCACGAGGTGACTTATTCCCACAACTGACGTTTAAAGAATACAACAATGCCCCCTAGTGGTTACATAACTCGTTGCACTAAATAAACATGCTTTTAAAGATAGGGCTGGCAGTTTCAGAGAGGCTAGCAACAGCAAGCTAGCGTTAAAAGCATAAAATCCCGCCCTCCCTTCAGTGCACTGTCTAAAGCCACGCCTCCTCAAGCAGAACATCCAATCTTTTCTTTCGGACCGAATGCAACGATTGAACGAACATTTTATGGTCCTGTGCAATATACAAATATATAAATATACAAATACAAATATATATAAATATATTTAAACAACTTTACTTAGTGATTGCTATCAGGATGTGAAGAAACATTAAACCAGCATAACAAAAACAGTTTCTGAAAAAACAAAATCGCCCATCCTGCCTCGTGAAGAACTTTTATACCAGCACACAGAACATGTGTTTTATCTTTCATCATCTCCCTCCAGTCGAAATAAAGATGTAGCGTTAGCCTGAGGGGAAGAATGCCCGTCCAGCACCCCTGAACTCTGCAGCGAGAGAGCAGGAGTGAAGTTTCTCTGTGTGTTTGAATTATCCAGCATGTCTCTGGTGTTCTGTTGCAGCTTTGCTGGATCTCTTTTCGCTGTGTCTCAGGCGGATACAGATACACATTCGCTGATCTTTGGAAATACACTTATATAAATACGCTTAAATACACAATATAGAGCTGTTTGTAGGTGTCCAAAAGCTCTGCTGTGGTTTTGAATGCAGTTCAGCATCGTTTGGACCTGTGAATAACAAACCCTTAAAACACACTTCTCGCACTTTGACTAATGTGTTTACTAAACCGTGTGAATTAAACGTACATCACAGAAGCTTCCAGACACAAAATAAAACTGTAACCAAGTTCGTTATCCCTTAAAATAATGTGTAAAATTGTTGCTTATAGCAGAATGGATGTCACCCACTTATACATAAAGCCATTTTAATTACAGGCAACAACAACAAAAATATTTTAAAGACAGGTGTAATGTGATCGTCAAATAACAAAAAGTGTCAAATCTCTCGATGTGAATAAAAACTGAACCACTTGGATTTTAAAAAATTAATGTAAAATATTTAAACTTGTACTCTTACTCTTACTCTCTTATCTCTGTCACTCTGTTCTCTCTCGGTCTCCCCTCTCTCCCTCTTTCTATCTTATCTGTCCTTCTGTCTGTCTCTATCTTTCTCTCTTCTCTCACTCTGTCTCTCTCTCTCCTCTTTCCCTCTCTGTCTACCCCTGTCTGTATCTCTCTGTCTGTCTGTCTGTCTGTCTCTCCCCATCTCTCTCTTTCTGTCTTCTTTCTCTCTTTGTCTCTGTCTCTATGTCTCTCTCTCGCTCTCTCTGTGTCTGCAGTGGGAGATCAGTGGATGAATTATATCTCATTTGGGGGTCTAAGGACTCACGCAGAGCTGGAGGGAAAGCTAGTGACTGAACTGATATATGTGCACAGTAAGATGCTCATCGCTGACGACAACACTGTCATCATCGGTGAGTAAAAATAGACAATCACAGACAGGAAACAAATAATCGCTGCGTGTCACCAGAGACTCAACCGGTGCTAAATGTACCAATAATGTGAACATCACTACTGCCATTATAATATTTAAGATATATGGAGAAACACATAATGGAACGGATCAAATGGCTCCCCTTGTGTTTAAATGTGGTACTGCAGTTCATAGGACAACATGCGCTCTCTGTAATAAAATCACACGAAATGTACGAAGTTTTCACAATTTTGAAATACTTTAAACAGAGCAACAGCGTGACATAAAATTAATACGAGGTATTTAACAGTTTGAACTATTTAGTTCGAACAACTACTTTTACTGCAAAAATGCTGTATGATAACTTTGTTGAGAGAACTTTTAAAGAACGTTAGCAACATACCAACATTTAAAACCATTCCATGTTAGCTGTAATATACAAAAGCAAAACATATGTCTAAAGAAATATAGCTGTACTGTTGTACCTCTGACAGTCGTCTGTTAGTGCCATCGGTCTCATATACAGTAATAATTGTGCTCTGTTCTGTCTGTCAGGTTCCGCCAACATCAATGACAGGAGCATGCTGGGTAAGAGAGACAGCGAGGTGGCCGTCATTTACGAAGACACAGAGACTGTGAAGTCCATCATGGACGGTGAAGAATATCAGGCTGGACGCTTTGGACTGAGTCTACGCCTGGAGTGCTTCAGGTCAACATGTGATCAAACCTGTTTATCGCATTTGAAGCTGCAATCCATAACTTTTAGCTCTCTACCGCCATCTCTGTTTAAAACAAAAACTGCAAGTGCTTTTATTGAAGTCAAATGCAGCCGAACTGACATTCTTCCCGATGGAATTATAAATCATATAAATTAAATATATAATAATATTTTAAACCCTCAATGTGAATCGGGGTAAGATAAGGAGATCGTGTTGAACACTGATCTGTTATGTACTTGCTCAGTAACTAGTTTTGGTTCATTTTTAACCAATTTTATAATTTCTCGTATTTTATCATTTATCTTTTCTTAAGTTTTTCTTTTCTGTAAAAAAGATGCATTTCCTGTAAATCTGCTTTGAAAAGTGCTTTAGAAATGAATGTCAATGAAACTGAATGAAGTGTTCCAACACATCTTGTTATTCCTTTCAAATGCACAGGATGATTCTGGGTGCAAACACAGACCCCAGTGTTGATGTTTCTGATCCTGTAAGTGACCAGTTTTACAAAGAGGTGTGGATGACCACTGCGGCTCGTAATGCGACCATCTACCAGAAGGTCTGGTTTCATTTTCATCCACTATTGTCACATAATTTCAATACATTGCAATGCATTGTGGGAAACCGTTCAGGAGCGCTTGCTTTGGCATGTCACATGACCTGAATGAAATCTTTCATTTTTCCTCCAGGTGTTCCGCTGCTTGCCGTCAAGCGATGTCAGGACGATTCCGGAGCTGGACTCCTTCCTCTCAAAGCCTGGCTTGGAGAAAGAAGACCCTGTCCGTGCCCAGGAGGAGCTGAAAAAGATCCGGGGTTTCTTGGTCCAGTTTCCTCTCCAGTTTCTCGCCGAGCAGAACCTTCTGCCCCCCATCGGATCAAAAGAAGCCATGGTGCCCATGGAGGTGTGGACATGAGGGATCAGAACCCGCCCATGTCGCCAGACAAAATAGAAATGAACTGCAAATCCGGAAGGAGGATCAGGCGAATGCGAAGCAGTTTTATTATCGCATAACAAACACTTCTGAAGGACTTCTGGCCATTGGTTGTTTACTCACCTGCGATCGAGGACAACACAAGATGGTTTGTGTCATCCCCGTTCAAAGCTTGATTGTCTAAACGTTTAATATATTTCTCCCCTATGATTCTAACACTATGCAACTAATACTGTTGTTATGAACTGTACTCAAGTCCCACAAGAAGTGAGATGGATGCTTTTGTGAGGGTCTTTGGCCTCTCAGTTGAATGCTGCAGGAGAAAGATGCTTTAAAACGATTCGTCTGTTTATCAATTCCTTAACCGTTTTGTGCCCTGTGAAATGATAGTTATAATAATGATTATTATTAATATAATGATTATTATCTGCATCTAAGTGCCAACTTATCTTTTTGGTGTAACTTTTATCTCTATATGTACAGTAGTACAAAGGCTGCAACATTCTGTATCTTTCTGAGCTCTGTACTGTACATGGTTATGTATGTATGGGTCTGTGATGGTGGTCATGTTTTGGTGGCTTTATTTATTTGCTGTTCCCTGTCATGATGTTGGGTGTGAACTGAACTCCACCAAACCATTTATCTATTGTGAGTGAATCAAATACGTCACACAGAAATGCATTGATCAGTATTTAGATTTCACTGCTGTTACTCATCCATGTTATACAGTATACAAATATGTAACAGTCTGTGCCTGGAACTCTTATGAAGTTTACTAAACCTTCATGAAATAATGAAACCATCAGTCATGCATTCCAGTTAGAAGTGTTGAATCAATTCCAAACATGCTACATTTAAAAAATAAACTAAAGATTAGGATTTAGGATGTCATTGTAAAGATCGCAGTTTGATGTTAAGTTCAGGATATACATCATTGTAAAAATCCCAGTTTGCATTTTAAAAATGCAACAAGTACATTGTTTTCGTTAGCCAAGCACTGTTAGCTGCTGCTATCTCTCAAATAGTTTTTTGTTTTCCCTTTTAATTTCCTTCTTTTCCATTGTGTCTTTCCACTTGTTTCTACGAATTGCATTTTTTGCACACAATGTCCTATCAAGAAAAGAAATGACGCGTTGGAATGTGTATAGAATATGTGCATTGATGTAATGCAGATGATTAAAACAATGATTTTCACACTACTGCAGTCTATAGGTGGAGCCATTGTCCTATAAGTGTTGGATGTGTGTCTGTCTGTCTGTCTAGTCTGTGATCAGCGTGTTGAGATTTGTTAAACAAATGGTTCAATGGAACATAATGTCTTTTGATGATTGTGTATGTCTTGGGGGATTATAATGACTGACTGTGTGAACTGTCTTACTGTGTCTGTGGTCTGTGTGGGATGTGTGTTTCTACAGCTGTCCCCTACAGACGGCACTCTGTATGAACTACAGCTGAGCAATTGTCCCTGATTCAGTCTCCAGACGTTTGACCTACTTACCACTGGAGTAAACGTGTGTGTGTGTGTAGCCAGCGTGTATAGGTGACTTCTCGTTCCCCATACAAATGCTGCTGGCTTTATCATTTCACTCTCAAATTAGCCGCTGGTTTTAAGTATAACTGTAAAAAAAAAATGGGTGTTGCGCCTCGCCCAATGTTTGCCTCAAACAGGTCTGTTGTGTTGTGGAGAACAAGCCTTTATTTCTGTCTTTTTAAAAGGAGTATAATGAGGACTGGAATTACAAAAGCATGTCATGCTAATGCTCAGTTCTGCAGGTCTAAACATTGTGTCCTCAGCCTCTCAGACATGCGCGCGCATGTGCGTGCGTTCCATTGTTATGATGAAACAAATAATGTATTGTGATCTTTTGATGCAGCTTAAAAATGCGACCATGTGCTCAACCATATATAAAACAACTTTCCTCAGCACAGTTGTGTTTTATATATTACTGAGTGAGTCTCGCAAAAGTGTTAGATGCTCCCTCATGGGGGTCCATGATTATAACAATTTTAGGTTGGTTTTAGTTTAAACCTATTTTTAGTTTAATATGTTTTCATTAGTTACAAAAACGTTCAAAACGTCCATTTTGTAGCCCTTGTATTAACGTTATTGCTTGGTGTTAAGAACTTTATTCAAACATTTGTTTAATTCTGTAACGTTTTTAAAACTCCACTAACAACTTCACATATTTGATATTTATATATAAGGTTAAAAGTGTTCTACTAATGTTACTGCAAGAGTGTTTTTGGATAACATTTAGAGAACTTTTAGCCAATGTTCCGAGAATGTTCTAGGTGTGGATACTAGGTGTGGTCTTTTAGGCACCTAATGACTGTTGTGTTCTGACTGGCCTACAGCCACACAAACATTCACATCAGATTATATGTAGGTGGAAGAGCTGAAGAAGACCAGTCTATTCATTATGAGTTTAATTAAAAACATTCAAAAACATTATAGAGTCGGTACAAGCTTTACGTTTGACAATTAACCAAACCGAGCCACAATTTTCTCCTAAATATGGGAAGATCACATGCTATCCAAAAATAATCTCCTCAAGTGGTGTTTGAACCGTGTACTTGTGGTATTTGTGAACACTGAGCAGAAAAACAGCTACCACCATCCCAAAAGCCTTTTTGAGATCATTTTTTAAGAGAATACATTCAACTTCTCGTTCCTCAATCTGCCAGTAATTCCTTTTCCAGGCCCCTCCTTCATGTTATCATGTTAGTCATTTGATTCAACAGACTTGATTAATCTACTTAATACCCGAGTCATTCTTTACAGAAATTTACGGTAAGAATGTTGCATGATGGGTGTTTTTCCTACTGGATGACTCAGAACATGCGATGTTGCGATGCAGTGTCGCAGTATAATTTGTATTTGATGTCTGATAATGATACTTGATATCTGATTTTTGTACTGGTGAGAATGATTAAGGTTTTTGTAATGTTATTAGCTAACTTACTGTGTATTGGAAGGGGAAAAGAAGTCTCTCTTTCCTCAACTCTTAAGGCAGGGTAGGCAATCTCTTCCAGAAACATTATTTGTTATGCTGGTTGAAAGTGTCCTCACATTCTGATTAATTATTAGTATATTATTAATTATAGCAATTATTAGGTAAGTTGTAATATGATTATATATATTTTTAGCTTCTGTAGAAGGACCATAAATTGTTCGTCCAATCATTGCATGCAGTCCGAATGGGATGTCCCACTTGCCTGTTAAACTATGTATTTGCATATCTCCGCACACTATTGTAGGAGGCGTGGCTTTGGAGAGCGCTCTGAACGGAGGGCGGGATCTTATGCTTTCAAAGCTAGCTTGCTACTGCTAGCCTCTCCGAAATTGCCTACCGTGCCTTTAAGAAAAACAACAGTGACCATGAAAAAAGAAATCAATTCTGAAATGGCATGAAATGTGATCAAGCTAAGCCACACAAATACAAAGGATCTTATCAGGAAGGAAGCTAATGCTAAAAAAATTGCATTGTCAGAGCACAGAATATTCTGTGCCAAAGCCAATGCTAATATTGGTGTTGCAATAGATAACACGAATGGAGCCTGATGCCCAAGAACTCAGTTTTTGAGATCCACAAAAATGACCTGGCTGAGGAACAACACTGCCTTTAGCTACACTGTACTGAAAGAGTACAGTTGGGTCTGAAGAAACAGAGAAGTATGAGAGCAATGTAGCACACACATACCAGAGTCTGCACAGGTAAGATAAGGAAAGCTTTACATTGCCTGTATGCTGGACATGGAATATCTCGGGAGAACAAGGAGAAAGTTACAAGATACAAGATGTTATAAAAAACACAACATTAAGACGAATATTCTAGTAAGCCATGTATCATGGATACTTAGAGTTACTTGCATTGGAAGTTAAACATAAAGCATTGTTGATCATTTGTTAGAACGCTGTCTGTTCTGGCAGTAAAAATTATATGTTGTAACACAAGAGGAGAAATTTTGTAGAATGTTGTTGCTGCTCTTGATGACACAATAAAAGTGAATGGTGCCCGAGGCCGTCAGTCACTTCCCAGCAAAAAAATTTAGGTATTAAGAACATTTCCCATAAGTAACAAAAACGTTAAAAATGTCATTTTGAATGTGTTTTAGATGTTGTATTAACGTTATTGCTTGGTTATAAGAACGTTATTAGAATATTTATATAATTCTGTAACACTGTTAAATGTTACATTAACAAATTACAAACAATGTTTTTGATATACGACATATAACGTCAAGAAAACGTTCTGCTAACATTGCCAAAAACTTTTTTATTACTTTGAGGAAACTTTTAGAGAACATTGGCCAATGCTTTAAAAACGTTCCCTGTTATCCGTGTAACTTCTGCACATTTTTTTTTGCATTTTACTAAAGACATGAAGTCATATCAGTCAGATTCCAGAATTAGCAGGGGCACAAGATCTCTCATTTATGAGCGCTTGTTTTTTTAGGATTCACTGTGTGGTTCCTTCAGCTGTTCCTTTAACGGCAGGAGAACTTCATTACTGAAGTCTCAGGGGATCAAAATACTTTAAAAACACTCCATGCTCAGATTCAGCTGTCGAAGGCTGATTCCAAACATTCATTAACATTGGAAACATCGGTTCGAATGCAATGATACGATGTCCTACTTGCCTGTCAAACTGTATACGTGTTCATGCGTTTTGGAGGAGGCGTGGCTTTGAACGGAGGGCGGGATCGAGGGCAAGCTAGCGTGCTATTGCTAGCCTGTCTGAAACAGCCTGTACCTTTAAGTCACTCATTGTAATGTGACGATCACATTTTGTGTGGCACATCACTTTTCCAAATCAGGCTGATCAAATGTGATTGTAATCATTTTCATAACATTTAATGGGTGGTTTCATAACATTGAATAACACTGAAGTTATGACAGGCCCGCGCGTGTTTACCGCCGAGGCAAACGCAGAGAGGAAGGTTTTGTTTTATAAATGTGCTGCTTACACAAACGGAAGGTGAGAGGAAGTGTGTTGTTTGTGTCTCACTGTCTAAAATGTGACTTCCTGTTTCTGACTCGTGTTGAACATATAAGCTGCTCAACACATGCACACAATATTAGCGACAGCACTACTGGTTTATAACAGCAACCACAGAAATAATGGCAGTAATTAGATTTTCCATGTGAAATGATTATTCTTAAAACTGAAAAAACAAAACTACAGAAAATGTGAGCGGTGCTTCGCAGCGTAAAACTCACTGCCATGATGCTGGGTGTTGTTGGTGGTTGCCGAGGTGTTGCTATGCAGTTGCTAAGATATTCTGAGCAGGGCCATGACAAGGAATTCTGGGCCCCTATTGAAATCAAAGTTAGCCCAACCTAAGTGTATTTATTCCTAGACCGAGTTCTGGTCCCTTCTGTAATAGTGTAGCATTGTTTTCTTCCTTTGAAGCAACCACCTAACCATAACCCCAAACAGTCAACACACACTGAGGTATAAATCATGTAAAATCCGAGTAATAGTCATAGTTATGATTATTAGTAATTAATAATTATTATAATCATAAATAAAACACATTTGCTTACATTTTACATTTACATTTTTTCATTTTTCTTTTTATTTCTTTATTATCTTAATAAAAACAATTTTTACTTCTTAATTAATAATGTTATTTGCTTTTATTATGAGTTTCAATAATTCATTTGTAAAGCTCTTTGGCTTCCACGCTTTGACTTCCATGAAATGTGTTATATCAATAAACCTGCCTAATATTTATTACAATTGACACTAAATACAAACATTTTCTTTAGGCATTAGTGTAAAATGCATAAAATATGACATTTGTCTGCGCAAACTGTGCCATAACTTGAGGGCGTATATCTGAGGCCACTAGGCCCCGCCCTCGCTCTAACCACGCCTTAGAAACCCCGGTGATTGACACGCCTTCACCACCGAGCCCTAATTCACACGTTCACTCGTGCGCTGGTGCTTTGGACTCGTGCGGCGGCGATCCATCGGTACCAGTGCGAGATGCGCCCGTCAACCGCGTCCATATAGCACCGAAATCACCGCAAGGGCCCGGTTTATACCCCCGGAATCGCGGAGAATAAGTGACCGGCCGAGGTTTCGGCTGCACCTCGTGAACGCATCATCCGGGAGCTTTATCCGCTCCGACTGAAGCGAATCCAGACGTGTTTGTTCTAATTCGGCTCTTTTCGGCTGTATGCATGCTCGCTCGGACATTATAGTGTTGAATTTTTGGTGCACGCGAAGATAATCATGGCGAGTGACTCTCCAGCGAGGGGTCTGGACGAAATCGACCTGTCTGCTTTGCGGGTGAGTGGACACATTCGGTGCAATGCAACGCTTTGACTTGTAAAATATGTTCACAGCATCTCGCCGTCGATGGCGGTGTGGCAAATACAGGAGCAGAAATGCATGCACCTGATCGCAAAAGACAGCTTGCATCTATTGCACGAAAATGCATGCATGTGTGCGTGCAGACGAACGGATCCCATTATCACCGACGTACAGTGTTTAAATAGCAGGCTGTTTGAACGCAATGCATTACTGCACGTTAGTCCTCGAGCGTTTGATTAATAACAGAGCATTCGTTTGTGTTTCCTGCTTATAGCAATGCGACATCAAGGTGTAAATACACCCCAGCTACAATAATAAAGCCTATTCAATCACTCGGATAGCTAAATCGCCAGTTTTGGACACAGGCCACAGTATTTTTTATTAGTTTTTTTTTTTATCGTGTCGTGTTTTCAAGAAGAACAGCAGGCTGCAACTGAACCGATGATGAGCGTTATCTGAGAATTTGGGCCGATTTTTATTTCACTTTATCGCCGATTTTTGCGTCACCCAGATGCTGGTGCAAACGTGTGACGCTTCGTGTCAAATCAGGGCTGTGTATGTGACCCTGAAACAGGGCTGCAGTTCACTGTGTCCAGTGTGATGATCTTATGCGTTTGACTGACATTTCCTGTGCTGTAATAAATAACAACATGTGCGTTACAGACGCTTTATTTAATTTTCTTTGATGGCAAAGTGGAAAACAGCACTGAGAATATTAATAATAATAAAAACATACAAAGAGATAAAGGAAACCTCTGTCAGTATGAAAAATCATATAATAGTTCTTAAGAACTGTGTCATTTAATTATTCTCTGTTTTTACAGTGTTAAGCAAGACTTATTATTTTTTTGTTGCCGCCACCATTTTAAGATAATGAGAGACGTTTTACATCAGCCCAGCTAACAGTTGTAGGTTGTATGAAGGTTTCCCTAACATTTCCATTAAGTAACGTTTCCAAATGTCAAAAACGTTTTTTTCCAGTTTGTTAGACATTGTATTATTTCGATTAATTGGTTCTAAAAACGTTATTCAAGCACTGTTAATGCTGTAACGTTTTCAAAACGTCCCATTAACTACTTGACGTTTTTGATATACATGATGTATAATGTTAAAATAAAACGTTCTACTAACGTTACGACAATAATGTTTTTGATAACTTTGAGGGAACTTTTAGAGAGCGTTAGCCAATGTTATGAGAACGCTCCGTGTTAGCTGGGAGTGCCTAAGGTGTGCACTTATATATCAGGTGTAACATTGGCTTCCTCTATCTTTTGTTCAGCTTAAGATGGTTTCTGATAATATATGTTCTCAGACCGGGTGGACAGACCGTGTTTCGGGCTGCTGTGGGTGATCTGTGCACCTGACAGCCTTGCTCCTGCTTTGGCTGTGTATCAGATTCATTGACAAAGGTGACACATCCCGTCATTGGACGTGGTAGTTATGCAACATGAGCTTACCTGTGCCGCTTTGGTCAGGTCTGGACATGATTTGTGAGGTAATCTATTGTTTGAGGGATGAGTTTTTAAATTCTGTAACATTTTTAAGATGACGTTTTTGATGTGTATGATATATAACGTATATTATTCGTGATGTAATGTACAGTGTTCTCAAAAAACGTTGTACTAATGTTACTGCAAGAACATTGCGCAAGAACATTGCTTGATAACCTCAAGAGAACTTTTAGAGAACATTCGCCAACGTTCTCAGAATGTCTCCTGTTAGCTGGCACACCAGGAGCAGAGGAACTGATAACCTAGCTTTTGGTGTGGTGGCTTTCATCAGAATCATCTTTATCGAGAACATCCAACATTTCTGCATCCGACTTTTCTAAAAGATGAGTGACAGTGACGGCTCATGACGGCCCACAATTCCTTTCTCTTTTATCTGTCACACACAGTTTGCTTGCACTGTGAGACCACGCTGTGTGTCTGACTGCTGTTCTGTACGACTTTGTCTGTTTACATCACTGAGTGGGCGTTTGGCCTTTGAGACACTCTTTTAGAATCAGAAACGGCACGGTGGCTGTCTCTCGATGTGAGGTATCTCGATTGCTTTTTTGCTGGGTTGTTACCCATGGGCAAAGCTAATTTCCTTGTGTCTGCTCACGAGATCTCCGCTCTCCCAGGATCTTTTGTGCCTAAAAATTAGGTCACCCAGCGCAGTGCGCATGGTCTTGCCTCATAGGGGAAGCGTATGTGATCTGTGTTTTGCGGCGACGGATTTGAGCAGTGGGCTGTGTATGTAGCGCAGGTCCCAGCTGATGGTTTTGCTGATCTTACGTCATGTTTTCCCTTGAGCATGTATTTGCATAATCACATGTGGTATCTCCTGAATGAATTAAAAACATCAAATGAATAAAACAACTTACAAAGGTGCGAAAACCTGAATGATTTTGAACATGTTTCGGCATTAAATTACGTTGTAAATACGTCTTGGATTCTATGGTCGGGTTGGGCTCACCGATTATGGGTGGTGGTTCCCAGTGCAATGCATCGTGGGAGAATTCTGGGTTCCAATGTGCATGTTACTGACATGACAACGCTGTGTATGCATCTGTTGTGCCAGCATGGAACAGCAAGCATGTAGGGCCGGCCTCTTGTTTTTAACTATGAATAATTAATGAGGTAAAAGTTGTTACATCCCAGAATCACGTCAAGGGGGGCAGGGGGGGTCCCAGCTGTAGATGCCAGTCAGTGTTTTTTTTGTTGTTTATCTTATGATTCTGGTCTGTGACTTCAAGGGCCCGGGGCCTGGGGGTCGTGTTACTGAAGCGAATGCTTGCCCTCCTGCACCCCAGAAAACTATCTGTATTTTCACTGCTGTTATCAGTGAAGAGCAAATGTTTATCGAACCCTCCTCATCTCTGAGTGAACGTGGGAGACTCGACAGAGTTTTGAATGATCACTGAAGGTCTTTTGTAGCGTAAAACGCAGCAAAGCTTACAAAGAGTCACACACTGGATTTCTGAGGTAAATTCATTATAAGTAATAAATGACCATAATAATGCCCTAATGAGGTTTCTTGGATTACTGCGACATTGGGGGTGCTGTGAGTTATCTTAAATGGAAGTTTTTCCCAGATTTATTTATTTATTTCAGAACTCATAGTAGTTGTTTTTTGTTATAATAGCTTTATGGAAAATGAATATATTTGTTGTTTTTTCTGCCAGTCAGTTATGTCTCCATGTTTTGGTTTTGTCTGTGGTCAGGCAAGGACAGTTTCACCTCAGAATAAAACTTTTGTCATGGTTTACTCATTCATATGTTGTTCCAAACATGTTGTTTAGTCATGGAACACAAAACAAGATGGCTGGCAGAATTTTAACACTGTTCCTTTCCGCACAATGAAAGCTTACAGTGACCGTCACCTGACAAGCTCAAAAAGACCATTTGTGTGCTTTTGTCTTTTTTCGGAGCCTAACAGTCTTGGTCTATATGCTTGCATTTAGTTTGAAATAGCAGCACAGAAACATCATCTTTTGTCACAGAACAAAGATGGCCATGCAGGTTTGAAACAACAGGAGGTTAATAAGTAAATAATGACAGAATGTTTATTTTTGGGTAAACTAGTCCATTGGGCCTGACCACCTTTTCAGCTGACGCCCAAGCTGATGATAAACCGAGCAAGGATTACCAAGAAATGTAATTACTAGTTTTGCGTTACTGTATCACTCCGGTCAGCTGGTTCAGCTTCCCTTTACTGGTGTATTGTTCATCTGATTCTGTTTAGCGCTGTCATTCAGTATGGCGTGTCTGAACCTGCTGTTCCATTGGTCTTTTAAAAGATCTTTTGAAGGCAGGTTTGAGTGCTGATACAAACAGTCAGGTCACATGACTCTTTGCTACTGTATGAGTGCTTGTTTAGATGCTGTTTTTGCATTGGAGAGCTCAGATGAATTTGTCTTGGTGGCAGTAAAAATGTCCTTTATTGTCCAGAATGTCTGTCTTTCTTTCCTGTTGTCTTTCTTTCCATTTATCCCTCCATTTTTTTCTTTCCATTTATCCTTCTATCTTTCCTTTCTCCCTTCCTTACTAACTAACTAACTGCACTAGTTCCTTTTGGTTTTATGAATGTAACTTTGCATTAACTGAATGCGAGCTGAAATGCTTATTTAAAGTATTCTTGTTTAGCACTTGAGAGGAGTTTGCAGACGAGCCCTTTCAAGAGATCAAGTGGATGCTCAAGCGCCCAAAAAAGTGGACCACTGAACTCTTGACCCGTATGTGCTTGACCCCGAGACAATGTTTCTGCAGCGTGTGGGTTTTGAAGCTACAGTGTGATTAATTCTAACATTCTGGGCATCTATAAAGCTAGTTATATAGATTTATTTGAATTAGATAACTTAACTTAATACCGCTTTACTGTGAGTAACTTTAAGTGCAGCCATAATGTGGAACACAACAGGACACGTTTTAATGTTCCACAAACATCAGAATAACATTTTTGATGTATATGTTTGAGATACAGTTTGTGATATATAACGTTACAAAAATGTCTGCTAACGTTATTGCAATAACTTTTTTGAGAACTTTGAGAAAACGTATAGAAAACGTTAGCCAACATTCTGAGAACATTCCCTATTAGCTGGGGCACCATTAACAATATGCTGTACCCATGTAATCCGTAATAACAAAACGCAATCTGTGCAACCAAACGTTCTGCCTAGTGTCTATTTCTATGTTCCATGGAAGAAAACAAGTTCAAGCGTGAGGAAATAATGACACAGTTATGAGTGAACTATTCCATACAATTACAATATTTGACATAATGTAGCAGTGCTGTCTTCTAAGGGTGCTTCAGAGGGTGCTCTCCATTGTTTTTCCAATGGAGACGTGAACTTGCTTCTTTAAAAACAGTCTGACTCATGGTGTTATTTGCCTGTAACAGTTGCAGGAACAGAGGTGCTGGGGTATCATTTTAAACCGCTAATGCCTTTGCTGGTAGTCTAGAAAAAACATGCTCTACATAAAGCATCTCTCTTTCGAGTTTCTTACTTCATCTTGTTATCCGGCAACAGAATGCCGTGGGCTTGGTTTTTTGGTCAGCATTTTTCATCCACGTGTTTCCATCTGTAAAGATGTGTTTCGCTGGCAAAACACTCTGTTTGGGAGTGTAAACTTCTTATCTCGGTATTCCCAAAATGGATATCTAGCAATGGCACCATTCCGGGTTCCCTTTTCCTCTGTTCGGTGCACCTGTTATATATTCTCAAGACTGTAATGACTGTACTGGTTCATTGTGTTATTATTCGCACATGCTAACAATGAGTTTTGTAAGATGATGGTGTTTGTTTTGAAAAGCACAGGACGAAGGCGTCCCTGCAGGTACAGAGCAGGTGTGTCGTTTCCATGAAACTCATTAGTCAGGGTGGTACTTGGTGGAAGCGAAGAGGTTCACGCGGTTTCCACTTGGAACCAGAAACGACGTAGCGCAGTGATGGGGTGTGGACGGTCTCTGTGCAAACACAGAGCGCTGTGGTGTGTCTGACCTCCTTTTTCCCACAGTTTCTCTGTGGTTGGGCGTTAAATCATGCTTGCGTTTAAAAAATCTGTCTAAGCTGATCTGATTCACTGCTGAACTCCCGCTGTGTCATTCTGCATTTAGCTTATTTGTATTACTATCATGCTAGTGTATAAACCAAAATGGCGTTACTATAGTACTATATCCAAACATACCATGATGATACTTTCAAAAGTTAAAGAATTAACAAGATGCTGCAGTTCTTTTACTGTGAACGAGGGAGCGATGGAAGTTCCACCTACCAGTAGAAAGATCCAATTGCTAAACACTAACGACTTCATTAAAGGGATGCTGTTGTACATTTATAATATCTTTTTAGCTATCATGGTCATTTATTCATAAATCTTTTTGTGTCGCATATTCGACGATCATCACCCCCTCTGCTCATTTTTAGTCTATTTTCTTTACTTACACTAAACAGTATTTCATAAATTACTCTTCTGGTGACAGGAATGGCAGCTATGATTGGATTTCCATAGCAACACATCTTATTGTTCCAGGGGTGTTGCATTATCTATTGGTTGTGCTTATTTTCATCAGTTTGTTCTCAGTAGGGACAAATTTACCTCTGTCAGCTTTGATAACTGCCTGAGTTTTATTCAGTGAATTCTGATCTGAGGTCAGGTGTGTTTTATAGGTCTAATTCCTCTTACCGCAAAAATTTACCGCAACAATGATGTACTCTTTATGTATGTTAAATGAAGCCAAACTGACATTTCCCGGGAAATCAGACCTGACAGCTGAAATTATAAATCGTTTTTATAAATTGTTGTGAATCAGGGTAGTTAAGGAGACACTGATCTGTGATGTACTTGCACAATATTTGTTTAGCTCAAAAAAGTTACGGATTGCAGTTTTAAAGCGGAAATGTTCCAGTGTGTGCGTTTTTGTTCTGTTGCCAACGATATTTGTGGATCAGTGATTTGAACAAAGTGAGACATGAGTACAGACATTTCCAGAAAGGCAGAACATTTCAAATAATGGCACAAGCTGACAACTGGTGCAGTACAAAAAGAACAGAACATAATAAAGAGATTTGCAAGATGAGAACAGAGATGAGTTACAGAGTTGTTTTGATAATGCAGAAAATCTCGCCGGAAGATTCTGTATTCCTAATTATTTGTCTAGTTTTAACTGTGAGTTTATCTGTTTATTTTATGGCTTTAGCCCGCTGGACCATTTAGTGACATTAAGGTTCAATGTGCAAACAGATATTAAAGCAATATCATAAATTCGATCACGTGTATAATGGGGACATTGATAACTTTGTCGGGGTGTTGCTTCATGTCGAGTCATACAAAGCTGTAAAGTGTCACAGTGCTGTTCTGAACATATATTAACACTTCTGGAACGCCTCTCGTCCAATCAGATTTAAGATGGGAGCTTGGGTTGTGTTGTAATTGTTGTGCTCTGTTAGGCCTGATGACTGCAGTGTAATCTCTGTGTTTAGGATGATGGTTAATAACACAAGCTAATCATCTCTTGTGTTGTTTCTCACCCCTCAGGATCCTGCTGGTATATTTGAGCTGGTGGAACTGGTTGGAAATGGAACTTATGGACAAGTCTATAAGGTATGTATTGGTTTAATGGTCTATGGAGGGCCATCCCTTCCAAAAATGTTCAGTAACCATTGTTTCTGTTACAAGGTCATAACTGCTGATTAAATATGAATGAATTATGTGTGCCATCACTATATCTGTTGCTTACTTTTGATTAGGGGTTTGTTTAAATCCCTCACCAATAACATAAGGCCGCCATCCCAGCTAACAATTTTAAGTTGTAAGAAAGTTTTCCTTACGTTTCCATTAAGTAACAAAAATGTTAAAAAATGTTATTTTGAATGTTCTAGGAATGTTCAAAACGTCCAGGTTTTTAGACCTTATATTAACGTTATTGCTTAATCAAACATTTTGTGACAATAAAATGTTCCACTTCAGAATAGCGTTTTTGATGTGATATACGGTGTTAAAAAGGTTCTACTACATCACCGCAAGAACGTTTTTGTTAAATTTGAGAGAACGTTTAGAGAACGTGAGCCAACGTTCTGATTCACTGTTAGCTGGTATCTTGATTATTTTAGGTTGAAGAATTGTGACTGCGTCACATGCCTAAACAAAGCATGTCATTGTTTTTAAACTACAATGGGAAAACAAAACCCCATTTTCAAATGCATCCACTCGACAGAGGGCTTTCAAAAAGCTCCGGTTCGTGTACTTTGGCCGGTCCAACCAGTTTGGTCTCAGTGTCCTGTAGACGGTTGAGGGAAATGTTTTGCATTTTCCTCAACTGATGGTTCAGAGTTTTCTCCTGGTGAGGTTTCCTGCACTCACCTGTTAATGTCCCAGCAGCGCTCTTGCGTTATGTGTGTGGTATGTTCGAGCATGTCCAGACGCGTGTTCTCCTCCCGCCATTTTTCTGAAGTATTCTTCATATTTCCACGACTCGCTTAAAAGTAACAAGTGTGTGAGACAGATGTGTGTCTGTGTGTGTGTGTGTGTAAAACTACACACTTTCGCATGCATGCCTGTCATGTCATCCAGTAATGATACTAATTTAAGTTTCACAACCTTTAAGTGCACTAATCAGTTCCTGTCTCGGTCGAGTCTTGTGTAACTTGTGGTCCAGGAAGTGAATTTGATGTTCGTTCAGTGACCACTCTGACGGATTCACTTCATTTAGTGAAGGGTTCATCAGACTAGTTATTAGACTAGTGTTGAGTTTTAACACGTCATAACACACGCTGTCAAACACTGATTCACGACGTGTTCATATATATGAATATATTGTATTTGGCTTATTGCCGAATCAATGAAAGAGGATGTGGTTGCAGCTGACAGGCACTTTAGAGCAGTTTGCAGAAGTCACTGAGGTTCACAATGAGTCTCGGCATTAGTGGGAGATGAGATTCATTATATATACATAATATATACATCATACATAAACACAGTATATGCACTGTGTATATACATACATGCATCACACATACGTACAGAATAGATAGATCCAGATCCAGATATAGATAGTGTGTATATGTACACATACATACAGTATATACAGGTCTATAAATGGGTCAGATCTCTCTATGACTGTGAAATTCATTTTCGTTATAAGTGTTTGTCTAGTTATCTAAAAAACCTTTAAAAAACGAGCGGTTTACTTGTGTAAGGCAAGACTCGTTTCTTGTATATCTTGATTTGAGGTTTCTTTCTCTTGCCTCATTGGCTTTTTGTTTGTTTAAGTGAAAAATGTGCTAAATTGCATGAACTTCACTAAACCTCCTCAAAACAGGTACAAATAGAATCCCAATAGAGTAAGAAACGTTGTGAGATATATTTCCTGAAAACAAGTCTAATTATTGGTCTATACACATTTCTTGTTTTGGTGTGACTGGACAACAAGTAACTTTTGCAGTCTTGGGGAAGTCAGAATATGAGTTATTTACTGAAATGCAGTAGGAGGAAGTACTAGATAAAGGGACCCACTTCATGGTTAAAGGTACGTTTGTTGTTCCTCTGATGGTGAGCAACCAAGCAGGCACATGGTGTGATGTTTCTGCTCCGGATTTGTGTGGGCTCATCAACCCAAATATATAAAAAAAGAGTGAAAAACAGACTCGCTTATTTGTGCGTGGGAGTTTTTCAAAAGCGGCGACCACACGGCGCATGCTCCTGTCATCTTTCATAATTCAGAGATGTGTTGATTTTGAAGAGCAGGACTTCATTTATTACTGTACACGCATGTATATGTGGATGCTGAGTAGTTTCTAAACCAATTGAGATGTTTGTAGATGTTCCGGTGGCTTTGATGAAGCTCCATTCAGGTCACAAGCGGCTGTGATTGGCTAAATGATCAGCTTGAAGGAAAAACCGAAGGCAGGGACTTTCGGAGACGATGTATTTATACATTGATATGCAGTTTTTCTGTAATAAAAGAACAGCTCGAATGAAAGAGCTACAGTCGACTTGTGAGATTTTCCTAAAGGTGTTTGAAATGTGACTTCTCTTTTGACTTCAGACTGTTGATCTGAATTGCCTCGTTATGAGAATTGTTGTGTTTCTTATTCCCGTTGTCTTGGTGATGAAATCAGACGGAATTCAGATTGAATTCTGTGGTCGTTGTTTATCTGAATAAATAGCTCGTTGTTGTTGTATCGCGTCTGCCATATTGAACCTATTTTTCAGGGGTTTCAGAAGAAGAATATTTTTAGATGAAGCCCATAACGGTCGCGTCTCTACCGCCATCTCTGTTTAAAATATAAAATTGCAGGTAACTCGAGGTACTTTTCTTCACGCATATTGAAGTCAAATAAAACCAAACTGACATTTCTCAGGAAATTGGACCCAACAGCTTAATTATAAACTAATTTATGAACACTGATCTGTCATGTGCTTGCTCAATAATGTGTTTTAAATCATTTTGGACCAAATAAAGTTAGCTGATTGCACTTTTAATTTCTTGTCAGTTGAGTACAGTTTAGCTTATCAAAATGTATATTTTGTATATTCTTTCTTGATCGTGTGCAGTTTCGCTCTGTTGCTGTGTAACCGTCTGCTTCAATATGTGAACCTGCGTGTTTGGGTCAACCTTTCTGTTAGGGAAAGAGGGGATCGTTAAGAGTTCTTATTCTTTTTGATGGGTTTTTTTTGGGTGTTCTCCCATTGCTGCAAGCTGTTTTAATTAGTCTGGGGGTCAAAGCTTACGACCTTTCTTTGGCGGCTTGCATGAAGAAATCAGGATTAGAGAAATCCGGACGGTTATATTGAGCTAAAGGTGGCCAATCAGGACAGGAAGGAGAAAAGACAGGGTTTGTTTTTGCTCTCTGTGTCCTTGCAGACGATCCCACACAGCTGTTTCTCTGGTGGTACACCATCTTTGGAGATCCAGAAAGCCATTAAAATCGTGCCCCGCGTTGAGAGGAAATAGATTCTGGGTCAGGATGTGCTGTGTGGGGACCACACTTCTCCCGATCACATGACCCTCCTTTTAGAGAGATCTGCTGTGGAGGAACTTTCAAGTCAGCGAGTTTGATTTCTTCTCATTTGCGGAGTCACCCGAAAGCAGCTAACGATATTAGCTTGTAGGAACGTTTTCCTAATGTTTCCGTTAATAACAAAAATGTTAAAAGTGGTATTTTGAAAGTTCTGCGAACGTTCACAATGTTTAATGTTAGTGCTTTGTTGTATTCTAACATTTGTTAAATTCTGTAACGTTTTTAAGATGTTCCACTAACAACTAACAAGAATAACGTTTTTGATAGGTGATATATAATGTTAAAAACATTCTAACAGCATTACTGCAAGAATGTTTTTTGATAACTCGGATCTGAGAGAACTTTAAGAGAACATTAGCCAACATTCTAAGAACCTTCTGAGATTGGTCGGCTTAGCAACCACGTAGCATTTTGTCAATGCCATCCACCTTTTCAGTAATTATTTTGCAGGTTCTCCACCTCTCCACCCGTCCATCAGCAGAAAAACACTGTGGTTGTGGTTAAATTAGGAAGTCTTCACAATGAGTCTAAATAAAACACTTCCTGCTTTTTTTTTCTGTGACATGAGGGCATGTGATGTATCGAAGACGGTTCTCTCAATGGAAGATGAGGAAGACGCTTCTGGCCCCTCCAGCACACTGAGAGGCTGAGCCGAGAGGGTCATGCTAGGTCACATGTGTCGGGAACAAGAGGAGCTGTCTGTACGAAAGTGTGAATCTCGAATCTCCTCCACCTTCCAGGACTGTTGCTAGGCTACGGGGAGGAAGTGGTGCGTCGAGCGTTTTTCGCGCTGGCACCCCGCGTCTACCGTTGAAAACATACACCAGTCGCGCTGTGACAAACGACTTCCTGATTGCACAATAATAGATGTTCAGTTTTAACGGCTCCTGCACAAAAGATCGTGTGAAATATACCGTTTATATATTGTGTCGCGGCTTCCCTGCCCTCTGGCCGAGAACGTCTCGGTACCTGCGTTTGACTAGCGATGATGATGATGAAACAGCACAGCAACGTCTGCCTGAGTTACAATACAGCAGTATCACAAGCACTCAGATAGCCATTTATAGTCATTTCAGACCTGATGGAAACAGATCCATAATATGCAGTTCAGCTGCCAGACTGGATTAGTGTGTGCTTTAGCGTTTCGGTCAGTTCACACACAAGCTGCAAATAAATCTGCAGCCAAATAAGAATTTCAACGCTTTTACACATGTGATTATGCATAAAGCCTTTACACATGTGATTATGCATAAATGCATAAAGCTTTTACACACGTGATTATGCATAAAGCTTTTACACACATGATTATGCATAAAGCTTTTACACACGTGATTATGCATAAAGCTTTTACACACGTGATTATGCATAAAGCTTTTACACATGTGATTATGCATAAAGCTTTTACACACGTGATTATGCATAAAGCTTTTACACACGTGATGTGTGAACACAAATTATATGTGTGTGTGTGTGTGTGTGTGTGTGTGTATGCTGTATTCATGTGGGTGTGTGTACACATATACACGTAGTGTGTATACAAATATTATTATACCATCAATTATTATACCATACATCTATGTACCATATGCCATTTTGTGTGTGTGTGTGTGTGTGTGTGTGTATACATACATGTATATGTGTATATGTGCTTCTGTTTTGGTAGGTAATATACACAGTATATTCTCTGCAGTATATTACAGCGTGTATTATTCTGTTCTGAGCGCAGTCTTGGATATCTTTTGTAAGGCACGTTCTGTATGTTTCCTGTATCTTTTTCTAGCTTATGTTGGGTGGTATGGCAGTTGAGGACAGTCTCTTGTCTTAAACGGCAGAGCTCAAGCACTTGTCTGTTCATCTCTGTCAGGACCGCAGATGGTTTTTAAGTTTGCACTCCGCTCTGTGAATCTTCTCATTAGGAGAGACGCAGAGCTTCAGGGCCTGAATCCATCACACACGCACAGCTGTGATTCAGGAAAACATCAGCATAATTCATTACTGTTAGTAAGTCGTATTATTGTGATGATTGGCCGACATGTTCTGTAAGAGAAGTATTCAGAATATGACAATGTTTTGTTGTCCAGTCAGTGTGTCGTTCCACTAATCGCTAAGCCACGGCACTTACCCAGCTAACAGGGATTGTTCTCAGAGCGTTGGCTAACATTCTCTAAAAGTTCTCTCAAAGTTACCAAAAACGTTTTTGCAGTAAAGCTAGTAGAACGTTTTGTTAACCGTGTATATCACACATCAAAAATGTTTCTAAAGTTTCTGGAATGTTTTAACAACTTACAGAATTAAAAAAATGTTTGAATGATGTTCTTATAAACAATGAATAGTGTTCATTCAACGTCTTAAAAGGGGAACGTTTTGAACATTCCTAGAACCGTTAAAATATCATTTTTAATTGTTTGTAACTTACAGGAAACATTAGGGAAACGTTTTTAGAACCTAAAATTGTTAGCTGGGTACAAACATCTCCATTTAAGGAAACATGACGAATGGTCACACACAGTGATCTCCTCAGCCTTATTGACCGTGGCGATTTTCTCACAGTTCTGTGGTTTTGTCGGCGCTTCTGTGCCAGTTTATACAGTTTCCGGCGATGGAAAAATTGTTAATGAGGGACTTGTTAATAATACGACGTGTACGAATCCCTCTTCTCGTGTTTTTCACCCTTTTTTCTCTCGTTCCCTCCTCCTCGCGCTGCAACATCCCCTCAGCACACAGAGTTGTGGGAGTGTGTTGAGCGAGGAGATGAACTGTGCATAATTAATTCTGAAAAACACACACTGAGTGATTCTCCACTTCCTGCTGCTTGGATTGGCTTTGGCATCTCCTGCTATTGTCCTGAACTGCGGCCGCTGTGTGCGCAGATGATCTGCCTCCGTGATGTCTGTTTCCCTCGTTCATTTTTTGTGTTTCTTTTTAGTTGTGGGTCTGTTTTTCAATGGCTTGGAGTTCAGGAGTTGGCGAACCAGCTAACAGGAAACGTTCCGAAAGTGTTGGCTAACGTTCTCGATGTTCTCTTGAAGTCATCAAAGACGTTTTTGCAGTAATGTTAATAGAACGTTATTTAAGTTAAAAAATCTAATGGAAAAAAATAAGTATCTAAAATGTTATTCTTAAGTTGTTAGTGGAGCATTTAAAAATTGTACTAAATTGTTACTGAAAAGGTTTGAATAATGTTTTTATAACCAAGCAATAACGTTAATACAATGTCTAAATAAGAATAATAATAATAATATAACATAATAATATTTTTACCGTTTTTGTTTCTTAATAGGAATGTTAGGGAAACGTTCCAACAACCTAAAATTGTTAGCTGGGAGGAACATAACAGGTTCAGCAGTGAATCTTTGGCAAGCAGGTCTGCGATACCTGGAGATGGTTATCCGTTAGCATTCCTATTCATCTTTATGATAGTTGTTCCCCGTTAGCAATATCTGGACCAGAATTCCCTAGAAATCTGGGAATTCTTCCATCTTTGCTCATGGAATCTGGGTAAAGCCAGTCACCTTAGCCGTAAATGTCATGTGACCAATCGCTATGGTGCCAGAAAGTGATGTCACATGTTACAACAGTGCTGATTCGCTGGTTTGAAAGACGGCGATTTCACTCAAATGCTTTGTGTAATACAAATCACAAGTATTTTATGATATGTTGCTAGCAACATAAAAAAATGATCATATATTCAGCTGTTTTTTCAATGGAGAAACATGCCCAGAGATGGTGTAGTTATGACAGCGACTAGCAGGGGCTAAATCTGTCCCAGGCTAACCAGCCAAAAGATGAAGGGGAAGACCTGAGATGATTTCCTTTTTCACAGTCCTTTCACAGTCGTCAGAGGAACGGTCCTGCTTGCGTAACATTTTTGGAGCTCCGTCCAATCCAAACAGAGTTGTCATCTGGTGCCATTGTAACACACACACACACACACACACACACAAAATGGTACTGCCAAGAGCCTAAGATTCCTCACACCGATTCTGGGCCAGGTTCAGTCATTCTTGGAAGTGTTTTTTCTTGCTCTTTGTTCTTATGGAATGATGCTGCCTGCCAGAAAAACATACACTCATCTATTCTTCTGACAAAGATAGATCTCATCGCAACACGTTTAATAATGCTAGCACAATATCTTAATGATGTTTTTCTGTCTTTTCAGGGACGCCACGTTAAGACGGGCCAGCTTGCTGCTATCAAGGTCATGGATGTCACGGGGGTGAGAGAGAAATCGCCCTGTCTCTGTTTCCTGTTTCGCGCCCACTCACTTCTGGTGTTGTCGGTTTCACTGTGTCACTTTCCCTTCAAGCGTGTGATATCAGTCACACACACACACACACTCGCATGGGTCGTTCGTGGGAAACGCTGCCGTTTGTGTCCGTTTAGCATTTTGTTTGAAGAGGTGATGGAAAATCATCACTTCTCACTTCAGGCTCAAAGCACCAGGGCTGTACCTGACACAAACATTTAATGACCACCATAAGGAGACACATTCCCTCAGAATGCGTTCAGCATTCGGAATGACGAATGTGGGATTTTCCATGGCAGGTTTCCAGAAATGGAAGAAACTCCATAGAGAGAGAGAGACGTTAAAATTTTCAGTAAAAGCTAAATTTAGGTTGAATCCGATTTCTGTTACCCATTAAAGGGATAGTTCACTCAGAAAGGAAAATTCTTCCATCATTTACTCACCCTCATGTCTTTCCAAACCGGTTTAAATTTTTTTTGCTCCTGAGGAACACAAGAGAAGGTATTTGGAGGTTTGTTGCTAACCAAACAGTGGCACGCATTGACTTCCATTGTATGGACACCAAACCACTGAGATATCTTCTCAAGTTTCCTGAAAGTGACTCACATACACACTCGGTCGAGGATACGCAGTGTTTTCCGGCTCTGACCGGAGTGTTTGCTGCTTTGTTTAACAGGAAGAAGAGGAGGAGATCAAGGCTGAGATCAACATGCTGAAAAAATACTCCCATCATCGGAACATCGCCACCTACTATGGTGCCTTCATCAAGAAGAATCCACCGGGCATGGACGACCAGCTGTGGGTCAGTGTCTACCAGCTGTTGTGGAAAGACTCGGGTTCTATTACTGTGTATATGTGTCACATTTAACATACAGTGATTTGGCGTCTTACAAAGCTTATATTAGCTAGCTTCTTTAATGTTTGTAACCTGCCCAGCTAACAAGTTTAAGATGTTTGCTTAACATTTCTGTTAAATAACAAAAATATTAAACAATATTATCTTGAATGTTCTAGGAACGTTCAAAACAGCCATTTTTTTAGATACTGTATTTACGTTTTTGCTTGGTTATTCAAACGTTTTGCAATTCTGTAACTTTCCATACAACGTTTCATTAATGTTAAAACAACATTGTATTGAACGAGAACTTTGGGAGAACGTTGGCCAATGTTCCCTGTTTGCTGGATAGCTACTTGACTGTGGCACAACTTTAAATTAGAAATTGATTGTAGCGTTACAAATAGTCAAGTACCGTTGTGGAACATCCGTAATGAACATCTTACGAGTGGCTCATCTCTCACTCAGACAGCTCGCTCAGGGCTCAGCTGATGCAATGGCCCTGTTTTATAATGTCTGTGCACTGACTGTCGGTGCCTCATTTCCTCTGTGGTAAACCCGGGTGTTGTTTTTGCCCAGCAATGTGGTGATACATGACACGATAAGACACTGTGCGCATCTGTCTGCGTGCACTTGTGCACTATAACCTGTGATCAGCAAAACCACCTCTCATTCCATTGGGCATCTTTGCGAGATGTTCCCTCAGAGAAAAAACAATGTCGCCAACTTCGTTCTACGTTGTAAGAACGTTTCCACAGTAACAAAGACGTTAAAAATGTAGCTTTAAACGTTCTAGGAACGTCCGGTGTTTTAGACATTGTAGTAACATTATTGCAAGGTTACTAGAACATTATGTTCCAACTGTTAGTGACATTTAGTTTTCATTAGTTCTACTTACATTTAAATAATGAACTTCTCATGCACTCCGTGTTTTTTAAACTAATTGGTAAGACGGAACGTTTGTGTGTTTCTGTGTCCTTATGTAACGCCACCGCAGCCACAAATAGATACAGTAAAGTCTTATTAGTGCCTTTCACACTTGAAACGCTGCAAATTGCCGTGTAATTGCAGTGTAAACTTTTCTGGTAAAATTATCCACGTAGGGCGGCAGCTTTTGTGTTGCGTATCGCTACCTTTCACACACTGCCATCAAAGTGCTGTTAAAAAACTCTGAAAATAAACCTTATCTTACAGTGATCTTATCTCAGTAGGATGTTCCTTCAGTAATATGCGGCGTTAGTCAGATAAGGCAATCCCATGATGCATTGCGTCAACAGTAGACATGTAGCATCAGTATGGCACTGATGTAGCTGCACACATTTGGTCAGCAGTTGCTCTTCGTGTGTGTGTGTGTCTGTGTGTGTGTGAGAAAGCTTCTATGTAGTTCTTCGCAAATTTCAACCTTTCACATTCATGTTGTTTCCTGTATGCATCTGTAGTTGGTGATGGAGTTCTGCGGCGCTGGTTCGGTGACAGACCTGATAAAGAACACAAAAGGAAACTCTCTGAAGGAGGAATGGACAGCTTACATCTGCAGAGAGATCCTCAGGGTATACGGGAGGGGGGGGGTCAGCAGAAGACCTTCTTGGCATTCCTGAGTGTAATTTCGGCTAAAACCTTTGATTGATCTGTTTCTGGCAGGGTCTGACTCATCTGCACCAACATAAGGTCATCCATCGTGACATCAAAGGTCAGAACGTTTTGCTCACAGAAAACGCGGAGGTCAAATTAGGTGAGTTCGCAGAAAAAACTAGCTGTCTGCCATAACAGACCCACTTCAAAAGAATTGTTTAGTGAATCAGTTTATTTGAATCAGTTTTAACTGCTTTGCAGTGTTAGTCACCAGCATGTTACGTTTTGGGTAAACCACTAGTTTAACCATCAATATTAACCATCTCTAACCAGCATCAACCACACTGGCTAGCCTAAGCTGGTGTTTTCAGCAGGGGAGGATTAAGTAACTAAAACTAGGGATGCAAATAACTACATTAACTTCTGTCAGAGAGCTTCAAGTAAGTTCTTATAGTTTTGTTGTAGTTTAATTGTAGTTATACAACTCTTCGAATTACCTTCTATTTCTAGTTTTTAACAGGTTAATTTTAGTTACATTTTCAACTGAATTTTTTTAATCTTATGTTCTTTTTTCAAATATTTATTTATAATATTGCTATATAAGAGAAATTATTTTTCCTTATAGTTTGTTGTAGTTTAATTTGCTTTTTTCAGTGAATAATTTTCGTGCCCCTAGTTTGTGTTTTGCTTTATTGCTGACACAAAATGTAAAATTTCTGTTTAGCTTTTAACGTAATGTTTATGCCTACATTTTATCAGCTAACGAAAATGTTGTACTAGTTTTAGCTTTGTTTTCAGTAAACTGTAATTACCCTGCGCTGAGTTATTAGGCCTTGTCAGTGAGTTTGGGAGACGGTTCAGGCTGGTTGCTATGGCAACGCTGCCTGCGGTGATGAGGGGAGAGTTGCACGGAGACAGATGGCAGCATGCACTTCATCAAAGACCTCTCTGCTCATTACAGCACGCAGACGCATTAAAGCCCGGTGTGTGTGTGTGTGTGTTCAACAGTTGATTTTGGTGTGAGCGCACAGTTGGACCGCACCGTTGGCAGAAGGAACACGTTTATTGGCACGCCGTATTGGATGGCGCCGGAGGTTATCGCCTGTGATGAGAACCCCGATGCTACTTATGACTTCAAGGTATTTAAAGTTTTGCTCAATTACACTGTCACTTTCCTGTCACAGTATCGCATTGCTTTCGTGTGAGGCTCTCATCGGCCCTAAAGAAACATTCCGGGTTCAATACAAGATGAACATAATGTGGCTTACCACAAACAACACACATTCTTTATTAAAATTAAACCAGCAAATGCCATAAATATTAAAGTACTCACCGTTTCAAAAGTTTAGCCACAAGAAGTAAACATGATTCCTTTCATATACATTATAAAATGTGTGATATTAAGTGATATGTAAAATAAGTGATATTATTGCACGTTTTTCATATGGTGCGTGTTAGCCTTACTGTAAAAATATTATTTAAATAATAAAAATGTTGACGTTTTGTGTTTAATAATTTACTTCTACTTACATTACCAAAGTTATAAAACAAAGTTATAATATTGGATACTTCATATAATGTTTATTTGATGTTTACGTGGAAGGGATGAGCCAGAAATAATTATTTATACCACAAATGCTCTCTGTAGAGCTTTACATGTGTTGTACCTGGAATAAAGTCATGTTCAATCACACAGTCACTATACATATTGCATGGGTATAAAAATATTCCCCCAACAAAAAAACCATCTCACCCTCTTTTCAGAGTGATCTGTGGTCTCTGGGAATTACGGCCATCGAAATGGCTGAAGGAGCCCCTCGTAAGTTTAACACATCATGATGTAATGATTATGAACGCAGCGATCGACCGTATGCTAATCGCTAACGCCCGTCTTTCCTCTCAGCGCTGTGTGACATGCATCCCATGCGCGCTCTCTTCCTCATACCCAGAAACCCGGCGCCCCGTCTCAAGTCCAAGAAGTGGTGAGAGAAACATGCTTCATTATATTATATTCACTAATACACAATCCCTCGCAGCAGCGAAGGACCGCCTACTCACCTGTCAATCATCCATTGTGCCAAAACACAGGTTTAAATCAGGTTTGAAAATAAACCATAATTCTTTTAACAAAATATTATGTAAATCACATGCATACACAGACTGTACAGAACGTCTACAGTATATGGTAGGAAGTGACATATTATTCGCTTTAGATAAAAGCAATAAATAAATTTAAAGCTGCAGTCTGTAACTTTTGCCCCTCTACCGCCATCTGTGTTTGAAAAATAAAACCTTTGCAGGTTACGTGTCACGATTTTTTTTCAAGTTTACATTTTAAAACTGCTGTAAGAACAAGCTACAAATGCTGCATCATCTACAGCACCCACACATGTGATATGGTAGCCGGATCTTCTTTCTGTTTACAGACAGACATTTCTCACAAAATCTGATTTGAAACCGATTTGAGTAAATACAGGTGTAAACAGTAATGTGTACTGGAAGTCTGAGACAGGTGCTAATACCATGTGTAAACGATCTGAAGTTACAGGTCTTGTTGTCTTTCTGCAGGTCCAAAAAGTTCCAGTCGTTTATTGAGAGCTGTCTGGTGAAGAATCACAACCAGAGACCCAGTACAGAGCAGCTTATTAAACACCCCTTCATAAAAGACCTTCTGAACGAGAGACAGGTCCGGATTCAGCTCAAAGATCACATTGACCGGACCAAGAAGAAGAGGGGAGAGAGAGGTGGGTTTATTCTGTTTGTGTGGTATGCACAACTAACATCTTTGCTGTTGTAGGAACAGTGGCGGCTACTGAAACGGTCGGTTGGGAACTGATCTCAGAACAGTGCTAATCTGATGTGCGTCTCTTTTTTTACCTGCTTGGTTCAGTTACGTTTCCTAGCTCAATGGGTATAGCATTGCATTAGCAGAGCAAAGGTCATGGGTTTGACTCCCAGGAAACACACGTACTGGTAAAATGTAAAACTTGAATACACTGTCAATCGCTTTGGATGGAAGCGTTTGCCAAATACATAAATGTAAATGTTATGTTTGATTTTGATTTAAATCTTTGATTCATAAGTATCTGTGTCTCTGCGTCTTTGGCACGTGGTTGTTTTTTCAGACGAGACGGAATATGAATACAGTGGAAGTGAAGAGGAGGAAGAAGAGAGAGATGTAGGAGAGCCAAGGTACACACACACACACACACACATACACACAAACACACACACGTACAGAAGCATTTAGATGAAGACCTATATAACAAAGATTAAACACATCATCCTTGTAGTTCCATCATAAACATCCCCGGTGAGTCGACCCTGAGGCGGGACTTCCTGCGTCTGCAGCTGGCCAATAAGGAGCGTTCAGAGGCTCTGAGGAGACAACAACTAGAACAGCAGCAGAATGAGGAACACAAGCGCCAACTACTGGCCGAGAGGCAGAAACGCATCGAGGAGCAGAAAGAGCAAAGGAGAAGACTGGAGGAGGTGAGAGAGAGAAACCAGAAGTTGCAGCTGACTACAGTGTTCTGATGTAATTCAATGTGAAATGGAAATGGGGGTGTGGCTTGTTTTTTTCCCCACTGCGAATTGATTGGCTATAGGAAAATAGGCATTTCAAAGCTAACCTCCAAGGGCACACTGTCATTGGAGGGGAGTGGTTAACAGCTCTTCCTCCGCCCAAGCTGCCAGAATGACATCATCAGAGAAGTTTTCAGAGTTTGATCAAAATAAGATTACGAGGGCATGTGGATTTTAAAAAATAATAATGTGCATGAATAAATCATTCTAAATAAACAGCAATTTTTTTTAAAAAGAAACAAGAATAGTAGATTTAGATTTAATGGTAAATTTAATGGCTTTAAACATCCCCACAAGCATCTGGGTCATGATCATTCCACATGGAGGTTTCACGGTATCTTCCAAATGCCTATCGGGAATTCTTCAAACGCAAGAGAAAGAAAGAACAAGATCAGTGAGCTGTCAAAGATGTTCTTGAGTTATGTGATGTCAGGGTTTTCTCGGTAGGAGAGGAAGCAGAGAACCTGTAGGGATGAATCGGGCTGCCCGGTTGGGTGTCAGCCTTTCGTTTAATGCATCTACCCCCTGACGTTCCTCTGTGAGGCTGCCTTGTTTCCCCCGCTGAATAAAGGCCATTCAGCATTGCCAATGTGCTAAAAACAATACTAGATACACTGCCTCCTAATGGTGAAGGAAAGAACTGCATGCACTGGAGTGAAGCTGGGCCTTAATGGGAGATTAATTACAAACGCATGCATGTGTTCTTACAGCAACAGCGACGGGAGAGAGAGCTCCGGAAACAGCAGGAGAGAGAGCAGAGGAGGCGCTATGAGGAGATGGAGCAGCTGAGGAGGGAGGAGGAGCGAAGGCACGCTGAGAGAGAGCAGGTACACGTGGACACACCCCCAATTTTACATGCAACAAGCAGATTTATGTCTGCGAAGTCATTCGGATCTGTGAGAAAGGGAGTATTTATGAACGTGTAGTAAAATCAGGTCAGGAAATGATGAGGATTATTCTGTTCCTGTAGCCCAATTGGTAGAGCATTGCGTTAGCAGCGTGAAGGTCGAGAGTTCGATTCCCAGGGCGTGCACACGCTTATCAAACGTATAGCTTGAATGCACTGTACGTCGCTTTGGATAAACAGCATTTGCCAAATGCATGAATGTAAATATAATGTAATTAAAAAATTAAATAGGAAGGACTTAACTATATGTCATATATGACTAAGTTATTACCCACTGTATTAAAACAAGGATGGAAACAAAGCAGTTTTTAAACTTCTGTTATTCATGTGTATTTTGATACACTAAGGTACTCGTATTAGATTCCTCTCTGACTGATCGGTGATCAGTCTCTTATTTAAAGCTTTTCTCTGGTCTGTGATTCGGGGAGGTTCTGCAGGATATGCATAATTAAAGCATATACCCGCCCGCACACAGATGTGCTTGTACCGCTGTTTAATTCTGAATGAGAACGTCTGGCCGACCGTGTGTTGGTGCAGAGGGACAAACAAGAGTGACTTGGCCAGTAATGACTTTGAGATTAACTACATAAGCTACTGTACATGCATCCACACTGTTCGTATAGATAATGGGGCCTCAGGGCCATAAATTGCAAATGTGACGTCTTTTCATTATAAACATGTCATATACTCTCGCTGCTATTGATTATGAGTGTTTTCATAATCAGACATACAATACAGATGGTTAGGATGACGATTATCTGATTATCTGAATCTCTCTTCAGTTTGAAGCGAATGACTTTGTCACGTCTGTTGTAAACCGGGCTTTTATTCTAACACACCCTTTACTGTATCTGTCTGGATGTCTTTTGTTGGGTCTTTTTTGCTTGCATCTCTCTCTGTTATTGTCTGAGGCAATAAACTCTCTCATTAACTGTTGTTTACATGTGCATGTGGGATATAGACAGGAAAATATTTCAAAATCGGTTCGTACCCGTTTTCTTACGTTTCAATTTGCTTGCAACTCTCCCTTTAAACTCTTTAAAGGCTTGTCCTGTCTTTTTTCCTCCTGCTGTATCTCTCTCACTGTCTGTCTCTCTGGTTTTCTGCTCTGCGGGGTCAGGAGTATATCCGTCGACAGTTAGAGGAAGAGCAGAGACAGCTAGAGATACTTCAACAGCAGCTTCTCCAAGAACAAGCTCTTCTGCTGGTAAACTAACCTTTGACCTTTAACCCCCGACCTTCAGAGTCCTTGCATTATGCCTTCCCATCTTTGGCATGCACAGAGAGTATCGACTGACTGTGTGAATTGATTTGGGTCTTTTCTGTGGTATTGTTCACTTCTAAGGGAACTCACATCCAGCACATCAGTAGAATGAACTCAAACAGCTATTGGGTTTAAAACCAGTCCAGTGCTTCTGAATCGTTTTTGACTTCATTGTACACAACAATATTTGAAGGCCCTTCCCACGCACAATTTCTATCCAACAAAGTATTTTAGAGCATGGCATAACTAGAAATATATATATATAACTTATATTTTAAGTTGTTTTGTTTTAATATCTTAAATAGCTTATCTAAAAATTTTGCATCCTTTACTCACCTTCATGTCATGCCAGACCTGTATGACTTTTTATTTTCTGTGAAATGCAAAAAGATGACATTTTTAGAAATGTCTTGGTAGTCAAGTAAATGGGTGCCACTGTTGTTTGGTTACCCACATACTTCAAAATATCATCTTTTGTGTTCCTCAAAAGCAAACCAGTCATACAGGTTTGGAATGACATGAGGGTGAGTCATAGAGGGAAAAATGTTCATTTTTAGGTGATCTATCCTTTAAAGGCATCTTGAGGCCCTTGGAAGTTTCTTGAGGCGCCGGGCCCTCTAGTTGAGAAATACTGTTCTAGCATCTGATAACCTTTTAGAAGAACACTATTTTTAGAAGAACGAAATGTCCAAACGTGTTTATCAAAATGATTCAGTGTTTCTGGGTGATTATCTGCTTCATGTTCCTCAAACTCCTCTCTTCTGTTCTTCTGTTCGTTTTCTCTGTGCGTCTTTTGTCTGTGTGGCGTGTAGGAGTATAAGCGAAAGCAGCTGGAGGAGCAGAGGCAGGCTGAGCGTCTGCAGAGACAGCTGCAGCAGGAGAGGGCTTACCTCGTCTCGCTGCAGCAGCAGCAAGAGCCGCGACCTGCAGACAAAAAACAACTCTACCACTACAAAGACTCAGTCAACGTCAGCGACAAACCGGCCTGGGCCAAAGAGGTACAGAGAGATCTGGACCCGGCTGTCCTATTTTCTGTAAAGATGTCGTCTGTCTGTCTGGTATATTCTAGTCAACTGGATGTACAAAGGGACAAGTTTTCTTGGATAAGCACCAAGACCGTTTTTGATCAGTGATGTTCCCGGTCAATAACTGACTTTTGTTCGTTTTTAACCAGAAAAACACACAAATTGCAGCTTTAAACGACTTTAGCAGACAAACGAAAAGTACTTACAATTTAATCATAACGTTTGCTAATACACAGGTCCGCACGAAATCAGCTGACTTACTGAGCTGATTGTAGGGGAAAATCGTAGGTAATTTGAAAATTGGATTTAAACATGCTGAAATGTGTTAAATGGAGTGTGGAGTATTAAATTCTTATTGGAAAATGAAAGCATAATCTAATTAGCCAGAATATGGCCGACGCTAATTAACAAATGAATCACTTCTGATCACTAAGTGTGAATGCTCTTGTTTTTAGACATTATTAAGACACTGTTTTCTGTAAATCTGCTTTAAACGTATGTATTATGAATAACACAAATCAAATTGGACAATTGACTAAAGCAGCTCTACCAGACATTTATTCAATGCTGTGTCCCTGTTTTATGAGCTAAAGTCCTCAGGTTGGAAAACACAAGCGCATCTCCCGACGCACCAACTGGAGGTTTTGCGGCTGTCGTACCCTGAAGCGGTCTGGTGACACGCCCCTCCTCGTATTTGTGGGTCAAAATCTGAACGCTTTGTTATGCTTATTTGAACGCAGGTCATGCAGAGAGCACAAAATAACTCCCCTCGAATCCCTCCCAAGAAGCATCATTCGTTTAACCATCCTGGAGAAAAACGCGTCGAGCATCTGGCCCAACCTGAGCAGAAGTCGTCTAATCCGCAATCCCGCCGTCCGTCGTACCCGACATCCTCTTCATCCCAGTCGCGAGAGATGGAGATGGCCGCGGCTCAGCTCAGGCTGGTCAGTGGGGCTAACCTTCCTAGAATCCGTGTGTCCTGTGAACCGGACCCGGCCGAGCTGGTCCGGATGGCCCAGCAGCTACGTGACCAACAGGCTAAAAGCCGCAGTCCCGGCCACCCCAACAAAAGGGTTGACAAAGAGAGAGACATAATGATCTCAAAGGTCTGCCTACATTAGCATGAACATTTTATGGACCCGGTCTCCGAATCTCCTTTCTGTCATGACCTAGACGCCAATCTGCTCATGTTCTCCTATTAACGAATCGCTGGGAAAAAGTTCTTTCTCCTTTGTTTTGATCTGGGCATTTGGATGATGGCTTTTGGAATGTCTCGTTTCTGTTTTCCTATGAGATTGAGTTCTCGCAGGTCCATCTCCCAGCCTGTTTGTGGGACTGTTTTTTTTGGGGGACAGTTTCCTTCCTTGCTGTGTTTTTGCTCTAATTTTCTGTAATCTTCAGTTATCTTCTCTTTGATCTCGCCTGTAACTCCTTTCCTTCTAACCGAAAGCTGATGGCAGAGGAGCAAGGGATTGTGGGTAGAAGAGAGGTTTCAATGCGTGGGGCCAAAAACGTAGCTTCAAACATGGCTGACATGATGAAGTGTTGTTGATAAGGGGTTGTGTGTTATGTGTGGGCCTGAAACTGTGTCATTTTTCAAATCCAAACCTCTCTTTAGTATCTGAAAGGAAATCTGATTTTTTTTTGAATGTCAGAGAAATGCATTTTTTCACACTAACAAGGCTTGTTCTGTCACTTCAGTATGTCATTCAACTTCACGAATGCTTGTAATTTTGCTTTTCATTTTTAAAGGTGCTCGCAAACGCTGCATGAACGTGTTTAGCATCTTTCCAGAAATGGATTTTAAGATGGTCTCCTACACAATGTTTCCCTCCGCGTCTTATTTAACTGCGTCTAAATGCTTCCTTTCGGTGTTTATAACCTTATAAACGTTTCCAGACATTTAATTATTGTGTCCAAAATTTTTTATCTTTGCTTAAGTCATTTTGAATGGACTTGAGGGACTAAAGACAAGATTAGTCTATCTGAGGAAACAGCTAAACAATATCTAGTAATCCTAAAGGGATAGTTCATCCAAAAATGAAAAGTTTTCCATAATTTACTCGCCATTATGTCATTCCAAACCTGTATGACTTTTGCTTAACATAAGAACATAACAATTTGAACATAAGAACATAATTTGGGTAAAGTGATAACCAAACAACAACAGTGTTTGGTGCAACAGTGCAACAAGCACCCATTATCTTCTGTTGTATGGACACAAAACAATTTCTCAAAATATCTTCTTTCTAAAAACTTTTCTAAAAAGAAAAGTCATACAGTCAGATCTTGGAAGTAAATCCAAGGTGCTTATAATGTTCTGAAGATAAGATTGTAAGAAACCATCAAAATCTCATGCAATACCATGGCAATTTTTTGTTACCATGGTACCTTTTAGTACCGGTACCCATGGCTTTGCAGTTCTGCTGTCCATTCAGAATTCCAAGCAGAGGAAACGGATTGGTTGTGAAGAGTTGTATGGAGACTAACACTGTCTCTCTGTCTTGTCAGGTTGAGGAGCGTTCCAAGATGAACCGCCAAAGCTCTCCAGCTCTTCAGCACAAAGTGGCCAACCGCATTTCTGACCCCTCCCTGCCCCCGCGCTCCGAGTCCTTTAGCAGTGGAGGCATACAGCAAGCCCGAACGCCTCCTGTGCACCGCTCGGTAGAACCTCAGGTACCTCCTGTTCTTCTGATCTCCATTGCCTTCAGACAGAGTTGGGAAGTATTGTAGGAACTCGGTGGAATAAAGACACTGACCTCAGATCTTCCTTACAGATGGCACACCTGGTTTCTGTGAAGTCTCATGGCTCCTCAATGACTGGATCTCAGTCGCTCCATGACCAATCGTCACAGGGCGTCTCAGCCTTCCAGGAGGGTCTATCTCCTCAGCGTCCTCCGATGCCCCGGCAGAACTCTGACCCCACGTCTGAAACCCCAGCCCCTCCACCTCGCATCACCAGCCGAGATGACAAGTTTGACCGCGGCGCATGGCTGAGACAGGAAGACGACGTTCCTCCAAAGGTTCTGTGATACGGGCTGTATTGACAATAATAGCATAATAATAATAATAATAATAATAATAGGGATAGATTAAAGCTGCAGTCACACTAGATTTTACATGCGAAATTTTTAATTTTAGCTGAACTAGGGCTGTCGTGCTATCAGGTTTTCAATGCACGTTTATCATGGCCAAAATAATTAGCAGTAACTGTATTATTGTGGTATCTATTGAAATTTGAACAAACAATAATGCTGTCAGTTCACTTATTGTTTTCCCCTTTTTTTGTCCGATGAATGCATCTGAAAAGGTCCCGGTGTGATGTATTGATCTTGTATGGGTCATTTGCAGGTCAGAGTTCACCAAACGTGAACGTCGCAATGCGCCAAAATGCAAAATGTTTAGTATGGTTGTGCGTTTAAAAAGTGTAGCGTGACTGTGCCGCTATTTGCAGCGACGTTTCATTCATAAAAGTGTAACTGAACCTGGTGTTCTAACATGCATGGTTTATTTTCTGCACGTTAACATGCATCAGGTCCCTCAAAGAACCACCTCGATATCACCTGCTCTGGTGAGGAAAAACTCCCCAGGTAATGGGCCAGGTGGACTGGGACCAAGAACTGGAGCGCATCTGATCCGAGCCAGGTGCAATTTCCGTTGCTTGTTAAGCATACACTTACAAGTGAATCGGTCTTCTGCGATCGAAATGAACATCATCTGCATCTTCTTTGCATCCTGTCATTGCCATAGTAACCCAGACCTGCGGATTCCCATGGAGTCGGTTATCCAGAGAACCAGCAGTGGGAGTTCCTCCAGCTCTAGCACGCCCAGCTCTCAGGGCGGCTCAAGCGAGAGGAACCGTGTGGGAGGTGAGAGACCCTCCGAGACTTCACCTGAAATGTTCTCTCGGTTTTTCTACCAGCTCCCACACTAGAGCTGATTAATGAGTCTTGACGTTCGGTTGTCCTCACAGACGCCAATAAACCTGAAGGATCTCCAGCGATGTCTAAAACCCAAGAGGAGAACAGGGACATGACCAGACCCAGCCGACCAGCGGTGAGAGACAGACACGTTTCCCATAATGCATTGCGATCTGTACTACAGTTATTTCTGCTCTCACAGGATTCTAGGGGTCTGTGTTCAGGATAAAGCCCTGTATACAGTTCTAAATCATAACATCTAACTCTGAACTGCCTCAGTCTTGTTAGGACCTGCACTCTTTCCTAGTTAAAAAGTCTTGACGTTCTTTCCAAGCATCCTCATTTTTAAACCCCTATATTTCACCTGTAAATCTAATCTCATAACTATTTGATAACCTCCAGCCAGCTTAGATATGTTTCCTGCTCAGAAAAAACAGCTTAGACTTCATTTTTGATGCTAGTTAGTTACGCTAGTTAGAGCTGATCTAGACGGTGGATCAACACGACCATACTGTTCACCAGGAAAACATGCATCCTTGACTGGGCGTTGTAGCGTTTGTGTAACGCTTTGTGTTACTAACCATTTTCTCATTGCACATTCTATCTAATCGGCTCAATTATTCCTCCGCCCGTCGCGCTGCGTTGTCGATTCTCTTGCTCCAGAGTTATAAGAAAGCCGTAGACGAGGTTAGTGACATTTGCCCACTTCATCTCTCTCGGCCCGTTTTCTCACTCATTCTCTGTCTCCTCTATTTCTGTCAAACACTTCTCACCTCTTCAGTTGCCTTCATCAGTGTTTCACGCCGCCTCTCGTTCCTAAACTCCTCTGAAGTGTCTGCCTGTCGCTCCTCAAAGCTCCAGACGTCACGTCAGTCACCATCATTAGTCACAAATTTCTCCATCACACCAATTTGTCACCGTCTTTCACAGTGTCAGAAATCCTTCACACGTCTCAGAATTCCACCGGTATCTAGGCAACAGCTGGTTTAGGTCAATAAAGGGGGATTTTTGCTTGCTCGTGAACGTAACGTGAAGTTTTTGGGGATGCGGCAGATGTAAAGCTATTGTTAACTATTGACCCTATGAAGGAGAATAACGTTTTAAATATAGTGTTTATATGCCATATTCCCATGCCATTGTCCCCCATTGTTTAATTGTCCCCCACTGTATTTATATTAATTGTCAACAAATATGGGTTCTTCAGTGGCCAGTTCGTAAACTGTTCCCCAGTCCTAAATAAGTGGTTTCTATCTTCCAAAACACCAGTTAATTATTCAGTGATGCAAACTGAATTTCGGCTAAATGTAATTTTTTTAAGCTAACTTTTGTGCATTTTATTATTTAAGCGCCAACATTCTTGGGTTAAAAATAAACAAAACTGTCTCCATATCTCACGCCAATTCACAATGGTAAGATTATAATAATAATTTATCATTTGAGCTGTTGGGTTTGGTTTCCAGTGAAATGTCAGTTTGGCTTCATTTGACTTCAACATAATGAAAAGTACATAAAGTAACCTGCAATGTTACATTTCCAACAGAGATGGCGACAGAGAGGCAAAAGTTACGGATCGCAGCTTTAAAATCGTTCGAAAATTCCTTAAGATTGATAACTTCATCGTTAGATCAGAAGATGCTTTTAGTCCATAAATATCTATTTAAATAATACCCCAGGAGCACCTTTTTCACATCTCACAAGTTTGCATCCCTGTTTAATGTTAACGATCCTAACATGAAGTCTAAAATTCATATACTTAGGTTATAGATGAGTACATTCCGGTAGCATTACGGGGTTTAAGGTCAGTGCAAATCTGGGTAATAACCTGTTTGATTGTCTATAACCTAAGATCTAAAAGCTTACATTACGCTTTACAATGTGCCATCACACTTCAGTATTAGCATGTTTATTCTATCATTTTCAAACCTGAAATCATCTCGCTAATGCGGTAGTTTCATAAGGGCACGGCAGTTGACTTGTAGTTTCTCAATGGCCTTTTCTCTCTGTCTGGTTGCCTGCTGGCCTGTTAACAGGAGGAGCTGGTAAGAGATATACAGAGTTAGAACAGCCACGTCTCACTAACCCTCCCGCATGCAGGCCGCAGCCTCACCAGCGCCCCCTAGTTTTCTGTTCTTCCCTGCACGTGCTGGTTAACGCAGTTGTGCATCATTCGTTGAAATGATGGCAGATGTTACTCACTTTAGGAGTTTGTTTTTTTAAAGCTTTATAAAATGTTTCGCTTGTTTTTGCTTTTGCGTAACGTTTTGCTTACCCGTTTTGTTCAGAACGAGCGCTCAAATCCCTTTAGTATCATTTCCGTTTAAGAAAACGCATCCACTAATGAATAAATCACTGTAGCATATGATTAATAAACAGATGGTTCACCCAAAATGTAAATTTTTTCCATCATTTACTCACCCTCATGTCATTCCAAACGTGAATGACTTTATTTCTTCTGTGGAACACAAAGATATTTTAAGAAATGTCTCAGTGGTTCTGTGTCCATACAATGGAAGTCAACGGGCGCCACTGTTGTTCGGTTACCAACATACTTCAAAAGATCTTCTTGGTGTTGTTCAGAAGCCATACAGGTTTGGAAAGAATGTGAGTAAATGATGGAAGGGTTTTCATTTTTGGGTTTAAAATGGATAAAATACCTGTTAACCCGAAATTGTTCGCAGTGAATTCGATGAGGAAATCGTGGAACCAGTGAAACTTCATACACGTTCTTTGTGTCTTTCTTGCCCTGCTGTGTTCTAAAGGACCTCACTGCTCTGGCCAAAGAACTCAGAGAGCTGAGAACCAATGACGAGACCAATCGCCCACCCAGGAAAGTGACGGATTACTCGTCCTCCAGTGAGGAATCGGAGAGCAGCGAGGAAGAGGATGGAGAAGGCGGAGCTCATGATGGGACAGTGCCCGTCAGTGATATTCCACGTATCATGTGAGCATTGAGTTTTTTTCATAATTTGTTCATCTCGATTTGTGCGAAGCATTGCGAAACAACCTGCTCGGAGTCTTTTGAAGACCCTAGCTTTGATGTTAGCTACATGCTAGTGTGCTCCTTAAAGTTTAGCAAATACGTGCGTTTTAAATCTCTGTATGGAAAGGGGACTAAAATTTGTGATGACATCATCACCTTTTTTGTCCAATTCAAGGCTCTCTGACAATTGTCCCCACCTCCTAGTACCACTGACAACTCGTTACCAACAAGCAAAAACAAATAGCAAATTATGATATGGTTTTGGTTTTGAACAGGCTATGATGTTAATTATATGGATGTGATGTTAATTGGATATTTACAAATGAAAATCCCAGGATATTCGGTATGTCGTTTATGTGATGTGCTGTTTTCTCAACAGGCCTTCTGCTGGCCAGAGTGGCAATGACTCATTGGGTAACCAGGAAGATTCTCATCCTAATGATTCATTTGGCCAAAATTCTCAAGACAGTTCCCTTATGATGCAGGTATATATACCGGTGCACAGAGACAGCTTCCTCCTCCTAAACTCATTTCTCTAGTGTGTCACGATTTTGTTTCCGTTTCAATGTACTAATTCATATTTCTTTCTTGGTTAGCTTTATTTTTTATATTTTGATATTTCTGTCACCCTCTTTGCTTCCGAATTCTCCCCCAAAAATCTCTGACCGAGCTCGCGGCACACTTGACAGAGTGCATTTCCCAAAAATCTCTGCAAGGTGGCATAGACGTGGATTTGGGTTCAAGGCCCCTGCAGTAGTGTAGCCCTATTCTTCTCTCTGTTCCTCTCTGCAGACGTTTGGGGAAAGAAAGCTCGGTCATGCCGAGAGCAATGGTTTCCCTGGTAACTCCAATCTGCCTGATCTAATACAGCAAAGCCACTCCCCCTCGGCCACGCCCAGTGAGGGCCCTGGGCTGCACTCTAGTGGGTTGGACCTGGACCCTGTGGCTGAAGTAGGTGATGGAAAAGCCTGTTAGAGCCAACCTGCACCCCAGCCCTCAAATTCCTAACCTGAAACATCTAATCCATCCCCATTTAATTCAAACATGTTTATCTGGCTGTGTCCTGTGGCTGTAGTTTCAAAGAAGCCCAAATCACAACTTGAACTCTCATTCTTCTCCTTGATTTTAAGTTTGTTTTCCATTGTTCTACTTTATTCTCATGCTTTCATTTTCTAATTTTGTATAAGTTAAGCTTACATTATTAAGTTATCAAAACATTGACCTTTTTACATGATGCTTTACCCCTTAAAATGTTTGGCTCTCCTAAATTCCTCTTTCTTGCTGCGTTAGTGCTTTTGCTGCTAACACACATTGCACCAAGTTCTTACCATGGACATGTGCACATGTTGGAATTAGTCAATGCTGGAATATCTCTTGTGCTTTTGCATTGGTGGTTTACAATGGCTATGTTCGGAATGAGACATTGGCTTACTGCTTTGCAAATATATACATACACTACATGTGAAACTGTAAGATTTATGTAATGATAAATGTGTTAAGCAATACTTCGCTACACTGTAGGTCTTGCTAAGTAAGACCCCTTCGGTAGCGTGTTAAATTCAGTTATTATTAAAAACAGTTATCTTACAAATTGAAACTGTAAATTTGCATTTTGATTTAAAATGCAAAAATGAAACATCAACATGTTGTAAATACGGCATATATGGAAAATATAGGTCGAGCACATTACATTGTGGGATACAGTATTTCATGAACTGTACTGTTACTGTGTACTATACAGGTTGGCAAATGTACTAGGTCAGGCGGGTACTCTATAGATACAGAAAATTTGCATTTGTTTCACAGTGTGCATACCAGTATACTGGAAGAATAGTATGTGTAGCATACTAGCATGCTATTTCAAACATAGCCTCTTTAAATAGTTGTTAGTTAATCCGTCTTTAGAATAGAAATGGGTCTCTAGTTTGCGTTGTATGTGGGTGCTTGTTTCTCTAACATGCTGTTTTTGGATGCTGGTAGTTAGGGATGGGAAGTGGATCCAAAGCCTCCTTCACTCCTTTTGTGGACCCTAGGGTGTACCAGACCTCCCCCACAGAGGATGATGAAGATAACCCTGCCTCAGGTATGTTACCTTATACCCCTTGAAGACTGAAATACGGTCAACGCTGTTGCCTTTGGCTTCAGTGATGTAACTGGCTGTAGTTTGCCCACAGACACACATGGTATATCACTGCCTTTGTTTGTCATGCTTCTAGTTTTGGTAACGTATTTTAACATGCCAAGTAATTTAAATCAGCATCTTAAGGTCACCACAATCTAGTTATAATGCAGTGATCAGATGTACTTGAATATTATTAATAAACTTTTCAGCAATCAGTTTATTTTTACAGTTTTATTTTTTATTGTAGTGATCATATGCAATGTAGTGTGGTTGCATCAAATCTAGCCAGACTTGTTGTTGTTGTTGTTGTTGTTTTTTGAACCACTTTTTTGGGGTTACAAGGCTATGTTGACTGTTGGTTTCAACATTGCGTTGGTGTAAAAGAGTTTGAATGTTTTCTCTTACTGAGAAACTCTCTTACTTATAAACAGACTTTATAAGCACATTTTACGATTCTGTTTTTCACACAGCCCATTTTGCTGATGACTTCCTGCGGCACGAGCAGGAACAAGAACAAGCTCGGCTGAACGAGGCACGGAAAATTTCCATCGTTAACGTCAATCCCACTAACATCCGGCCCCACAGTGACACCCCGGAGATTCGCAAGTACAAAAAGCGATTCAACTCCGAGATCCTTTGTGCGGCACTGTGGGGTGAGTCCACACACCTCGGGCTGTTTTGTAGATCTTTCATCTGACTTCAGATTCCAGAAAATCCATACAGGAATTGTAAAAATTCCTCTGTCGCCTACAGACTTTTGAGTTAGGGATATTTTAAAGCCTGTGTTTGTTTCCTGTAGGAGTGAATCTGCTGGTGGGAACAGAGAATGGACTGATGTTGCTGGATCGCAGCGGTCAGGGCAAAGTCTACAACCTCATCAACCGTCGACGCTTTCAGCAGATGGATGTTCTGGAGGGACTCAATGTCCTAGTCACCATTTCAGGTGAGTTCAGTTATCGTAAACCATCCCCTGTATGACTGAATTCCATCGAAGGTTATAGAAATACTATTTCCCCCATTTATAGTAATATTTTATAAAGAAACAGTAGTTCCTGTAGCTCCGTTAGTAGAGCTTTGCGTTAGCAGCGCAAAGGTCGTGGGTTCGATGCCCAGGGAGCGCATGTACTGACAAAACTTGAATGTACTGTAAGTCGCTTTGGATAAAAGCGTCTGTCAAATGTATTAATGTAAACATAAACGATAATACTCTATAGAAACAATTAACGGTACAGTTGATGTCAGGTTTAATAGTTGGTCGTAAATATGTTTTATTGGGACCTTAGCCAGTGATTTCAAACATGTCTGTCTGTCTGTAAGTAGATAGAACTTGTTCTTGTATGACTGAAATAGCTGCCCAGAGGGATATAAAGATGGCTGCCAAGTGCAGAGACTTCTTAAAGGGACTTTGATACCATAAACAGGAATGATTTGTGATGACAACATCACTCTTCCTCTTTGTCTCCCACAGGCAAAAAGAATAAACTGAGGGTCTATTACCTGTCCTGGCTCAGAAACAGGATACTTCACAATGACCCTGAGGTGGAGAAAAAACAAGGCTGGATTACAGTTGGTGATCTGGAGGGGTGTGTCCACTACAAAGTCGGTACGTTAACCAATCATTAATTTTCATACTCTGATGATTGACAGAGTTAATTAAAAAAATGTAAATGCATCTTAAATAGTGGTAGCCTGTGAGTTTCGTTGTCTTCTTACTATATGCATAAAATAACTAAGACAATTTTATTTACACAGTATGCACTACAGGCTGACGCGATATTACTCCGTTTTAGACCAGTAATCTCTAAATGTCTAAATATCAGCCAGTTTAATGTATTTGTAACTTTGGTTAAAAATGAACAAAAATCAGTTACTGAGCAAGTACGTGACAGATCAGTGTTTAACTCTGGTCGCCTTACCTAAGCGGTCTCCTTACTAACAATTCACAACGGGTCTGATTTCGCGAAATGTCAGTTGATTCGTGGTTATGTCACGTCTGTAAACAGAAGAAAGTTTCGGCTACTGAATGTGGGGGGGTGGAATAGCGGAGCGTTTGTAGCTTGGTTTTATAGCAGTTGTTTAGAATTTAAACTTGTCGTTCACATTAAGAAAATAACTGCAAGTAACCGGGATGGCAAAAGTTACAGACTGCAGCTTTGAAATTTTAAATGTGAAACTGCTTCTTCCGATCGCACTTTCATTAAGCGCTTCTTCAGCGTTGCATTAAGTGACTCAACATAGTTAAATTGTCCCAATGGCAGATGAGAGAAAGTAACTGGAAACCATTATTATTTTTGCTATTACATTTGGTGCCACTAGTGGGAAACAAGTTATGCAGTTCCGTTTTAATCAGCCCTGCCCAATTTGTTGGTTTACTACTTAAAGTGATACTGTAAAATTCTTTGTTTGGTAAATTGTAATATGGCTCACAGATGTATTTGTTTTTAACAGTCAAGTATGAGCGGATCAAGTTCTTGGTCATTGCATTGAAGAACTCCGTGGAGATTTATGCCTGGGCTCCAAAACCTTACCACAAATTCATGGCTTTTAAGGTAAGACAGAGGTCTGGTCCAAAGAGACCCCTATTACCCCCTGTTAATAAACTGCATTACTTCAAAAGAAACTGGGCCACAGAACTCAGCTTGGCAAGGCAGCAGAAAATGTGCAAATTAATGAACTATTTTTGTACTTGCAAAGAGCATAATGTCTCTTTGTGAACATCCTTACGACCAGAATCCTCCAGGATCTTTGTGTCAGCGTCTCTCTCTCTCTCTCTCTCTCTCAATCTTTTTCCAAAGTCTTTCACAGATCTGCAGCACAAGCCCCTGCTGGTTGACCTTACAGTGGAGGAGGGTCAGAGGTTAAAGGTCATCTACGGCTCCAGCGTGGGCTTTCACGTGATAGATGTAGATTCCGGAAACCCGTACGATATCTACATTCCTTCCCACGTAAGTAAAGACGGGCGGAGCAGAGACGGCTCTTCCCTTCTTACCCTGATTCCAAGAGATGTTAAATAAGACCGTATCCTCCCGGTGTTGTGCGGTTTATGTCTGTATCAAGTGTGTGTCTGTTAATTACAGACAGGGTCCAAAATAAGTTTGTAATGTTTTGGCCTTGCAACATAATACTCGGTTTAAATTGCATGGTCACGTTACCAGTACATAACATGAACATAAGTGGCGTGTGCAATTTAAAACAAACGTAACTATTTACATACTAGAGAGATTGAATGGTGCTTTTTGTTTTCAAAACATGAAGTCAATTTGCTCACATTAGTTAATGCAATAAAGCAACAATGAGCAAAACGTTTACAGCATTTATTTAACTTAGTTATTGTTAATGTAAAGGTTTTGGACCCTGATCGCGTGTGTTTAATGTGCGTGAGATGAACGGAGCGTACAAACCGTTACGAAGTTCTCACTGTACTGTCGGTAACAAGTGTGGTAGAAAAATATCTCCACTGTTAAAGGAAAACATCTTTGACAAGCCAAGCGTGTACACCAACCAAACTGTTCCAGTGACGCAGCTCCAGCAGTAGTCTGTTAGCAGGGCGGTTTTGGGGTCAGGTCGCCCGGGTGTCGGTGTGGTCGAGTGGAGGGCAGGAGTCTTGATTGTTGCAGCAGTTTCCACCCAAACTCTGGCCACCCCACAGCACAGAGACAGTGGAGCAGAATAATACATGACAGGGCCGGCCCCGGGGGGTGGGAATTCGTCACCTAACGGGGAATGTTTTGCACTGCGGCACGTTTTTGTCACCCCAAGGCTCATCTCCGCCCACCCCTCCCTCCCCAGATTCAGGGCAGTGTTACCCCTCACGCCATTGTGGTGCTTCCCAAGACCGACGGCATGGAGATGCTTCTGTGTTATGAAGATGAGGGCGTCTATGTGAACACATATGGCAGAATCACTAAAGACGTGGTGCTCCAGTGGGGAGAGATGCCCACCTCTGTTGGTAGGTTTTGGTTGTTTATTTCACACAAAAGCTCATCTTCTCCTTGTAGAGCCCTACGGCTGGTCTGTGCGAGTGCACTGGATCTCCTCCGACACCCCTGAAAACTTCTCAGGGGTGAAGCTTCTCAGAACATCCTCTGTGAATCAGTTCTCTTCTCCAGAAACGCTTCACACACACTCTGAGCTCTACCTGCATGTCAGCCTTCTGTCTCTCCTGTTTCTCCCTTGACTAGAGCTCTGCCCACATTTAATTTGCCACGCCCCCTGTCACCATACCTGACTTAACCCTGGCACGGAGTGAATTGTTTGTCTGTATGTCTCACAATCACATTTTCTTGTGCGTTGTTTTGTTCAGACTGCTCGGCAGCCTGAGTTTGTGTTAAATAACAACGAATTTCTTAGGTAAGAACTAGGCCCACTCGGAATCTGTGGCCGCAGATTTCCTCAGAACACGATACGGCTGTCGTCGATAAAATTGTACATATATCTTGCACCGTGTGTTTGTTTCCTAACTAAATCGGTTAATTTGATATTGATAAGCGTTTAGCACACAAAGGTCCAGTAAAACGCATGTCACTGTGTTTTAATTCACTTCACTAAATCTACCCCTGAATCGACACAGAAAATGTAATACCATCTGCAGATTCCGTTTGGGCCGTTAGAACATATAACAAAGTATAAGAAATATAAAGTTTTATTTTTGTTTAATAAAACAAAGATCCAGATGTATAGTTTTCTATATTTGAGTGTTTTTACATTCACGTGAAATCAAATTTGATTCTATTAACTCTCCTACTACAGTTTATTTGGCTGAACTTTAAAGCAATAATAGCAAATAATCATAGATTTGAAATGGTAACTTAATTCATGGCTTACAGTCAGAAAGGTTTTTTCCAATTGATTATTTTGTCAGGTGGAAATGTCGCTTTATAAAAGTAAAGTAGGATGTTTCATGTTACCCCTTAACAGGACAGAGAGAATATTCGTTTAATAGTAATTCTTGGCTGTAAATGTCCCTCAAACATTATTATTTTGAATCATTATGCATTGGATGTTGTGCCACGTGTCTCTGAAATAAGTTTTCAGCTTTAATGAATTTGTTTGTTGTCATTTCTCATCAGTGAAGAATGTTAATGTTATTAATTTAATTATATGATTTAAAGCTGCAATCGGTAACTTTTTTTTGGTCAAAATTGAACAAAAATCAATTGATTGATAAGTACGTAACAGATTGGCGTTTAATATGATGATCTCACCCCAATTCACATCTGTAAGTTTATCATTTAAATGGGTTGGGTCAGATTTCTGTGTAAACAGAAAGAAGATCCGGCTACTATATCATATATCCGGGTGTTGTAGATGGTGCAGCGTTTGTAGCTTTTAATACAGCAGTTGTTTCGAATGTACACTTCTAATCCACATTAAGAGAACTCTGCAAGTAACCAGCAATGTTACGCTTCGGCCATAGATGGCAGTAGAGAGGCAAAAGTTATGGATTGCAGCTTTGATCGTCTTCGTCATTTGTTTGCTGACACTGAGGGTTGAAACACAGACCGGCAGCCGCTCACCCCTTCAGTTGTGAATTATTTAATGTTTCTTCCAAATTATTGTCAACTCTTCAGTGATTCTGCACTCATAACACATCAGAATAACTCATAGTCCCTGTTTTCTTTAACGCTGAAACATGACATCAGCAGAAAAGAGCGTCATAACAACCAAATCTGTATCATCAGTGTTTCAGTGAAGAATATTACATCAGTTCCAGCCACAGGAAGTTCTAGAAGAGAGTTTGTACCAGTTCAGAGACTCAGATGCTAGTTTCTGAGTGCCCTTATCCATCAAACGAAAACATCAAGACAATAATAACGGTAATCTCTGGATTCAGAAACTGCTGCAATAATGACTTCCTGATGATGTGGGCGGGTTTTGTGTTTCTATTGGATGTCAGAAGTCGTTATGGGCGGGGTGTTCTAACGATGCACTATTTAAATCAGTGAGTGTCAACCAGTTTCTGTCACATTTCTGTTCTGTTTTCTGTATGCTCGCTCGTCCCTCCTGCAGCTTACATCCACTCCAACCAGATCATGGGCTGGGGAGAGAAAGCCATTGAGATCCGCTCCGTGGAAACGGGACACCTCGACGGAGTTTTCATGCACAAGCGAGCTCAGCGACTGAAGTTCCTCTCGGAGAGAAACGATAAAGTATGTTGCCGTGGCGACGCTGGCAGTGTTTTGTGGATGAGTTTGGAGACCTAGGGCGATTGTAACACGCTCAATTTATTCAGTCACAAACAAGCTAGAGTACTGACCCACCTTTAGCAATATTTTTTTATAATTTGATAAGAGATAATTATTTTTTTTCTAATTTCCAGTATTTTGCTTTTGCAAACTAAAGTAATGATGCCGTTAAACTTTAACATGGACGTTTTTGTTTTGAAGTTTAAAAAATGACTGTTACTAACTTGAATGACTAGTTATTAATTAAAAAACATTGAAAGACTGAAAACTTCAAAATGCGTAATAAACACCGTTTCATTTAGTTTTTTTTTAAAGTCTAAGTATACAGAAATGAAATCACAGAAATGAATAGACTGTAACAGCCAGCGGAGACTGTAAACAAACGCCCTTCCTGTATCTTTCTTCTGCAGGTGTTCTTCGCCTCAGTCCGATCTGGAGGCAGCAGCCAAGTTTTCTTCATGACCTTGAACAGAAACTCCATGATGAACTGGTAATTCATCACACCCTCCCCTGCATTGTATCCGTGGACCTTTTCTACTTTATTGAAAAGTGTGAACAGAAAATCCAGGTGTGCTGGATAATCTAGCAGACGGCAAGGAGAACAAAACTTTCCTGGGTTTCCTTCTCGGAAGAGTCAAAGACAGATCAAACTCGACTCCACAGCCAAAATCTGGAACCACCACAGGGGTTCCAGAGAAGAACTGGTCTGTTACTTTTATGGCTCTTTCATTGATGTATGTGGAGTTCTAATGTTTTTGTCTGTACAAATAGGGTTCTAGGTTTTTATGGAGGTGATTAGTAGAGGACTGAAATTATAGGAAATAATGACCCTCAAAAGTAGAGTAAATATCTAAGCAAATGATCAGTACTGTTAAGACACCGTTGACAGAGTTTTCATTGTTGCGCCGAATGTCTGTAAGATCTGTCTTGCGGAATGCAGTTTGTGCAAGTAACCCGATATCCGCATCCCAGACCTTTTCCTGGGACACTTCATCCGCACTTTTCCTTTCGAAACGAATCTTTTTCATGTTTCAGCTCGGAATGCACACCGATGTTTGCGTCATGTCTGATGTCATTCTACCGTGTGAATTAATCTGATATTTAATGACTTTCATGATACTCGATCAGTTACCACGTTATTTTGGAGCAGGCACACCTTGGGCTGTACACAAAATGCCTTAAATATAAATTTACAATGCTGCTCGACTTTGTTTTTGAGGTCCTTGTTGATGTTTATGCGTATTTCTGTAAAGAAGGGAAAATACTGCTGTATGATGGAAATTTATGCCCGTTGATTTGAACACAATAGAATTATGCATGATCCATTCTGATCCCAAATAATCATACTGTGCATTCCTGGTTTCCTGCCAAAGTTCTGTAGTATTTAAGGTGACGGTTGGAGTCTGTAATCACGCACTGTTCTTTGCGCTCAGGGAGATGGTGCTGTAGATCAGACGACTGGAGATCAGACCTTTCTTCTTTTCTATTTTTTTCATCATCAGACATACAACTGTATGAGGCATTCTGAGGTTTTGATGTTCCTTAGAATGGAAAGTGTTTTTTGTGGGTTGACATGTTTTTTTGTTACTGGCCCTATAAGAGCATGAATTTCCACTTGGGGCGGAAAAGACGTCTTTATTGATGGAGTGAATCTGATCTGCAGAGGCGACTCTGTTAAAACTGCAGTGCAATGAAACGCAACCAGAGCACGTCGACTGACTAGTAAATACTGCAGAACTTTGCACTGAAACATCAAAAAGTACGTTACAATCCAAGTCTCACAGTCGCTGTGTAAGAGCGAGTGCGCGCTGTGTGACTGTAGATACGTGAACATGTTCTAATGAGTGCTGAAACGTAACGCTTACCACCAACGATACAAACGATACAATGTCGTTGTTTTTGTCATCAACGTACCAGCAGCCTCTTTGTTTTTCATATCGGGAGTGTCATCAGATAAGAATGTGTGTCGGTTTTGTATTTTTACGTTTGTTATCGCACAACTATCAGCGAAGTGCAATAAAAGCCAAGGGAATCGAGGCGCTTACGACGACGGTGAGTGTAGCCCTCACGAGAGGGATCTTTAATCTCCAGATGTTTATAGAGGGACTTTCACCAACACACACTGTAAACATCCACTTCCTGCTCTGAGAGAGAATCCTGCCTCTGAAATATATGCTTTTAAAACCGTGAGGGTGTGCCGAAATGTCTGACGTTTTGTGACTGTACGATCCTCTTCCTCCAAATATGTCACAGATGTGGCCTGAATTTCAAGATTTTGTGTGAATCTCGAGTCGGTGAACAGACGGTAGTGTTTTGTAAGTAGAGCTTCCCTTTCGACTACCTCGATTCTGTTCACACAGTGGTTCGGTTCATGTGTTTTCCGTGTGTATATTAACTATTGATGCCGTTAATAAAACCTGTGTAACACAATATAAGGCAATATTTAAGATCGTAGATTGAAGGGGGAAAGTATTTCTTCTCTGGCGCGGGTGTATTATGTCTTTGAAATTCAGCCAATAGACCAGTGACTTCCAAAAAGCTTGGTCTAAATAGGTATTTTCAAATAGTTCAGTAATTGGCTTTAAATATATACTCATTAGTTCATCAAAAAATGACAATGTTGTCGTTATATGTAGATTCAGAGGTGATTCAGTGAATTTTCTTTGGAAAAAAAAAATGATGGTGCAATGTCTGGTGTGTTTAACAGCCAATTCAAGCCGCATTTACACAAATTTAAAGACTTGAAGTTCTTTTAAATGAGCTAAATTAAAATAACAGATTCGTGAAATATGAAAATATTCCTTTATATACTTTCATTTATATACTTCTCTATAATTTCATTGCTGTTTTGGAATGGCAATAGTGTGTAAGATTCACAATGTTACTTGACACAACTGGAAATGTAATGTTTTGTTTTTTCGTCATATAAACTGTGAATCGAGTAAGAATGGCGCATCAATTCGAATCTCTTGATATCAGTTGTTCAGTATCATCACCTCCAGTCTGGTTACTTTGTGTTGAAAGTCTTTTGAGGTGTTTATGACCTTATTTTTCCTCCACTGGACTTCGAGACCGTAAGTACATCCTCCAATATTCAGGTTGTTGTTTTGTTTCTGCATTTCTTTTATTGTTTGTGTATTAAACTTTTAAGATTCATAGCACAAACGTATTCTGGATATTGGCTGTTATTTTCATGGTTGCTTCTGTGTGTGTTTGGGTGGGTGGGTGGGTGTTAAACTTTTAGTTGTTTTTTAAGCCTGTAAAACCACCAATAAAGAAGCAAATGCAGGCTATATAAATATTCACACTAATATGAGACACATTGAGGAGGTTTCAAGCCTTTCGCATTTTCGGCTGATCTTGGGCATATCATTTTTGTTCACTTTAAAATATACAGCCGTGACGTTCATATTAAATATTAGGCTGTGGTATTTTTTAAAAACATTTTTTTAGGCTAGGAAACTAAAAAGGGTGTTTTTTTTCCCCACATGTAACTTTAAATGTAGCCTGGACTTTTAAGAGATTCTGATCTCATGTAATCTGTGCCTGCTCCGTAGTGGGTGTTTTAGTTGTGCCATGTTTTTATGACATCAAACAAACACCAAAATGTCCTCCTGTCATCCAACCAATGAAAGATCTTAAACTTCTAAACGGAATATTTTATGGACTTGAAACTTTTTTAAACCCAGTTTTGCTTGATATTCCGTTTTATTTATTGTTCTGTAGAGTGCTTATTGCTGGTATCTCATTGTGTTTAGAAAACAGCCGTGTTGTTGCTGTTATTTCAGAGAAATTGTTTTCTTGAGTCGTATTTTAAATTGAATTAGTTTGTGTGAACGAACTATAAACTCTATTATAATGTCAGAGATGCTTTAATACGAGTCATTTTTGTTTGTTCATTTTATTATTAGTTGTTGGTTTGTTTTGTTTGTATTTTTGTTAATGCAACTGTAGACGCTCGTATGAAATTCCCCGATTACTGTAAAAAAAGTTTTAAAATAATAGAAATGTTTGTCAAATTAATCTGGTCTCATTAATTCACAAGGTTCGTTTAGAGGAAAATTGTGATCGTAAAGCAGGTTGGTGGATCACTCTAGAAAAGCTATTAGCAATAATACGCATTATTGGTTTGTGACTTGATGTTTGACCCTTTTCTATTTTGGCTAACTTCACAGCTTGAGTTTCTAAAAAGGGTTTGATCTTATTCAAGTGGAGTTCAAAATTGCTGAATGAGGACAATGGCAGATGGATAAATGAAAATATTTCAGACTGAAAACTCACAATGTTCACTTGTGTCCTGAGTTGTTCTTTGTTTTTGTTTTTAAATAAATCAACACAACAAACCAAATCGTGTGCTGTCCTGCTTGAATCTCTTGGAAAACTGTTTTAGTTAAAAACAGTTGTTTTGACAACTTAATGTAGATAAAGATCCCCCTGTGTGACAACTAGCCCCGATCGTCTCCATTATAAACAGCAGTGATTTGTAAAAATTGCGACGCTTCACGACGGCCACACTACCGATCCTAAGCGCTAAGAGGCGCTGAGCACCAACTTCCGGCTCAGGACTCCGTCATGTGCGCAGAAGAACAAGAATCCCGCCCACTGCACGGGTACCGTATTAAAATTGGCCGCGCATGCGCGTTGACGTCCCTTTATTTCTTGGAAGTAAGTGCTGCATGGAGCGTGTGTGAACTGTTGAAATATTACGTGCAACTGCCGCTTTCTCAAAAGTCGCCGTCGGACCCGAGCGTGCGCGCGTCTAAATGACGAACGTAACCGGAACGTCTCGAAAAAGCGCGTAACGGTGCTCGTTTAAGGCGGGGCGCGAGCGAACGAGGCGCCGCACGCGCGAGGCCTTCGCTCCCCGCGCGCGCCGTGACTTGTCATTTACGTGAGAAAGAGGCACGTGAGAAACTTTGCTTTACCCGCACGAGCTCGCGTTTCCACCGACAGTCCGTTTAATTCGCCTTGAATCGGTCGTTTGTTCTGTGTGTGGTTTCATGTTGTGGGTTCTTTGTGTTGTGTGTGTTTAAAATAATTTAGTTAGACGAATGCGGGGCGTTAGCCTGTTAGCTTAACTCATTGATGAGCAGCGAAACCACGTTGACTGAACGCGATGGGCTCTGCGCGCTTGCTTTGTACTGTTTGTTAGACTAAGTTGTTAAGTTAATGTCTGAGTAATGTATTCATCTAGCGGGTTTAAAGTCGAGCGGGTGAAGGCGTTATATGTCGATATAGCTCACTTGCGCTAGTCCATCTGGTTTGGGTCGGCGTGGTCATTGTGTTCATTTAGTGCGTCGTAGCGACGATGAGTGTTAATTCAGACTCGTGAGACGATTTAACAGTGTTGTTGACTTAAGTTTGAGCAGGTATATTCGACTTGTGGGTATAATTCGCAAACTAAGTGACAAAATTGGAGTAGCATGATGCGGCAGGTTTTGCTGTCAATACAATAACTTAACAATGACTAGGATGTGTCGTTTATAGGAACATTTATTGATGGTTTTAGGGTGAACCTCTGTCTAACGTTTGGTAAATGGTTCATGCACATCAATAGCTTGTGGTTTTAGTTCGTCTTAACCATGAGATGCGTAAGATACAGCGCTTGTATGTTTGACTGCGGCTTTAACCCGTCGGGTGCCACGCAGTGGAAAGTTTAGATCATCGCTTACACGTGTCTGTTTTGTGTAACCCTGTCGTACAACTAAAAGACATCGTACTGAGTTTTTCCTGTCCTGTTTTCCAGTGCCCCTTGATTAGACCCCCATCATGGCAGATCCAGATCTTGATTTCACCAGCGGTGATGCTGGGGCTTCCGCCACCTATCCCATGCAGTGCAGCGCTCTGCGCAAGAACGGATTCGTGGTCCTGAAGGGTCGCCCCTGCAAAATCGTTGAAATGTCCACCTCTAAGACTGGCAAGCACGGTCACGCAAAGGTAATTATAGGGATATCCGTCAAAGGGTTGACGGTTTTGACTTGCCTTTAAAGTCCCAGTGTTAAGTCAGCGTGTCTCCTAACAGGTTCACATGGTCGGAATTGACATTTTCACAAACAAGAAGTATGAAGATATCTGCCCCTCCACCCACAACATGGACGTGCCTAACACCAAAAGATGCGATTACCAGGTGAGGTCTGCATGGCTTGTATTTCAAACCTGCTTTAAAGGGCAGTGTATGGTAGGGCAAAAGCATCTTATCAGATTGTATGTTGTCATGCTTAATTTTTTTTAAATGGGTAAATTTCTCATTTAGAGCCGTGATCTTGTATAAGGGCGAGCTTTGCCCAGTCTCCTCTTTTTGTTTTTACTTGTCACAATTATTTCTAAATAAATATAAATATAAATATCACAATTATTTCTTGAACTAAACTTTAATGACCCTGATGTGTGAACATGGCACACACTGTTAGTTTATTTATTAACTAGTTGGGGTTCTGTGAGTTCACTGGCACATTTTCAGTTTGTAGATAAATGACAAGCTTTTTCAATTATTGATTTTGATGCTTTCTGACTTGTATGCTGATTTTAGGCCTGTATGTGCATGCATGACTGCAGTGGGTGCTTAAATAATTTTGTGTTTTTTGCATTTAGATCATGTTTAAAGAAATGTAAAGTTTGCTTTTATTGGCGCTGTAAATATTTAATATCCGTCTAATAACACAATATCTGCTCCAAAGATCTTGAGCGTTTGCTTAACAGAACAATGTTCTCAGAGCTGCTTTGTTGGTTCTTAGCTGGTGGACATCAGCGAGGGGTTCCTCTCTCTAATGTTGGATAACGGTGACGTGCGCGAGGACCTGCGCGTGCCGGAAGGTGACCTGGGCAAAGAAATTGAAAGCAAATTCGCAGCTGGTGAAGAGATGTTGGTACGTCCACCTATTTAAATTCAGTTATCAATGAACACTATTATTCTGTTGGCATTTATCATCTGTGTTTGTAGATGTTTGAAAATCTTCATTAAACACTTACTGTCTTCCAGGTTACTGTGCTTTCAGCTATGGGTGAAGAATCTGCTGTGGCTGTCAAACCCATGACCAAATAGAAAGACTGGGCTGCTTAGGCTGCAACATGCTACACTTTAACAAATCTCATGCATTTGTTTTGTTTTTGGGTTTTATTTGTCACCAAAGCTATGGCCTTCACAAGCAACCTCAAATCATTTTTGTTGTGATTGTACTCCTTTTTTTTTTTTTCCTCTCGTTCTTCTCCAAAACTGCTGGACCTGTCAGGTCAGTTGGCGTTCTGTCGGGTAAGAGGTTTATTATTGTCAGTTTGTTTACGCCCCTCCCCAACAGTGTTTACCCCATTCCACATTATTTTGCCCCCCAAGTTTTTACCGCTTACATTCCTGAACATTAAAAAATGGGATCCAGTTTCCGTTTTGTATTCTCTAATTTCATAATCATTAGTGTTTGGAACATATGCAAGGTGTTGAGATGAAAGGAAAACCCCAACTGATGCTGGACTACTACATTTTCAATTTAAGTTTTATTTTCCCCCTCTGGGTGCCATATTGTTTCCCCTCACTGCCCATGCTGGCACAGTTTAATTTGTTTTGAACGAATGCCTTTTTCCCCCCTCCGAAGTGAGATGCACACTGGTAGTTAGCACTTCCTTGTACTAGCAGTATCTTTGAGTACTTTGTAAAGTAAAACCGCTATGACTGAGAAATAAACTCCAGTGAAATATCTCTTAAATGCCAGTCTCAAATTGTTCAGAAGTGGAAAGGATGTGATGGCCATGTGCGAATACCTCTGTAACGCAACAGCAGCCGGCTTGATTTTGGCTGTCGTTGATGACTTTCAATAAAAGTGTTGAAGCCTGTTCTTTGTCTCCAGGTAGGCTCCTGTCAGTATTGCCTCTGAATTAGCGTGGGCTCTTGTTAAGGACTAAATAATTGATGCAAGGTCTAATCTTCCCTTGTTCACTCGAGGCCTTTGTCATCTGACTGGAGATAGCAAAAAATTTAACATTTATTACATGACCTTTCTTGTTTTTATCAAACATTTGATTGGTGTTTAAAAAAAAGGTAAAATTCCAGAAGATTCGTTAAGGTTCTCGCTTCACAGTTCCTGATGTTTGACATTTTTTTTAAACTGATGCCAAACTATCATTTGCCAAGATCTCATAGAAGGAAGGAAAGCCAGACGTTTACGTGACATTTTATCCGACTGTTCAAGCTATACAATTTATCGGTATGCATTTCCTGAGAATCATGCGCCGAGAAACATTTGCGCTGTTAATGTAATTCTTTACCAAAAGAGCTCCAGGAAAACTTGTTACGTTCAGTAACAATTACTCAGACTAATCTGCTGATTATAGACTAATCTGTAATTAGAGGCAGATTAGTTGTCTATTTATATATTAACAGATGTTTGATATTTTGAGGCAAGTCTTAACACATCAAGCAGTGCTGTCTTAATGTCATGACATTTTATAGATCAGTACATATAAGGTTCTGTGTTTTTTAAAATGTGAATACAACGGCCAGTGATGCAAACCTTCACTTTGTTAAATTTATCTGTTTTGAAGCTAATTTGTCCAGTTTGTGTAGTGAAAATTTCTACATTATAATCTCAAATCGGATACTTTGTGTAATTTATAAAATATTAGAAAGTTTTCATGCATAAACCCATTTAAAACGTGCTATAAATGTTTCCTTACACATAAGACATTAATATATATATATATATTCAGGATGTGAAAAGACTTTAAATCAGCGTAAAATCGCCCACCCTGATTTTAGAAATGAATGGAAAAAAAACTCAATTTTGGGAAATTATTTTTCAGAAAGTATGAGCGCGCACTGTGGAAATGAAAAGAGTTGTTGGTTTGGTCTGTTAATCTGTGTGGGTGGAGACTAACCCTTCATTTCCATTTATGGCTGGGTGCCCAGGCAACCACTCTGAATGTATTTGGTTCCGTATTGACATGAGGCACTGTAGTCTATTCAAACACATTAATGTTCTTTATCAGTTATAGCTCAGAACACCACTTATGCAGTCATAATGGGTTCTGTGAAGAACCATAAAAGGTTCTTCACAGAACATTTTTGGTTCCCTAATGAAACCATTTAGTCTTAGATTTCTATAGTCCAAAGAGCCTTTTGCTTTACTAAGAACATTTGTGAAACAGGTTCTACAGATCTTAATGGTTCTTTATGGCACCATACAGCCAAAAATGATTTTTCTATGGCATCATAAAGCACCAAATCTATGTAACTGGCTAATCAAGTTATGTCCATGCGCCTTTGTATGGCTGTACAGTGACGTCAGGATGAGTCACTTTCGGTCAGAACCCAGTATTTGCCTTTTGGCTGTATTGTGTGTCACATTTGAATGTTTGCACATTTGTGGTTAAATTAATGTTTTAGGTAGGTTTAAAAAATCTGTAATCTTTGAAACAAAAACAAACAAAGTTAGCTTCATGTTGACGCATGCATGCGAGAGGGATACGTTTGCTCGTCTTGCTATGCTTAGCAACAAGAAACCACCCATTGTGATCGTCATCTGTACTCCATTATTTCAATTATTATATAATCTGTGAATGAGCACGTGTAATGCACATTTCATACAATATCACGGATAATAAACTCATTTGCCAAGGTTCATAATTGGATGAAACCAAGTGCCGTGTGGCTGTGCAATCTGCGTGCTTAAATTGCACATCACATTTCAGCTTTGTTTACACATTTAAACTTATTATTAATGCTTAAACAACTATTACGTACCAAAACTGTCAAGTGTTTACGTGAAAAAATGTATGCTACATTGCAAAATGTTTTTAATAAAATAACAGTTTTAGCAGCTTTTTTGTTTGACTTCCCTTAATAGTATCTATGTGCTTTTCTGATTCTGTAAGCGCCACAGGGTAGAGATTTCTGTTTGCTGAATTTCCACTGATGAATGAAACAAACCAGTTTAATCACAAGATTAAAGCTGCAGTATGTTTGATTCAACATTGCGCGTTTCATTACGTATGTTGAAGTCACATGAAACCAAAATGACGTTATCCTGGAAATCGGACCCGACAGCTCACATTAAAAGTGATTATTATAAACGTACCACTATGAATTTTTAATGAAGGAGACAGTTGTGAACACTGATTTGTCATGTACTTGCTCAATGCCTGCTTTTTGTTCATTTTTAATAGCAGTTTTAATTCATTTACATGCTCAACGAACAACTGTGCCTAAAGTCCTCGATGAATTCGCCTTGTCTGGCAGCCAATCAGAACAGAGAGTAAGACGACTAACCCCGCGCGGAGCCACGTCACGTCCTCTTTCAAGCTAACCTCACCAAGATGGCGCCGGTATGTATCGACTCGGAGACCGGTCTTTAACATTAAATGCCTAATATGTACATAATATTTAGTGTACATTGCATATCAGATATGTAAATCAAAAGCGGTAAATTTCGTTTAGTGATTCTTTATGGGTAGAACAATGTAATAATTATTTGGATTAACTTCATTTCGGGAGACACGTGGGTGACCTAAACCTTAGGTTGTAAGAACCTTTCCATAACGTTTCCATTAAGTAGCAAAAAAATTACAAATGTTATTTTGAATGTCCTAGGAACGTTCAAAACCTCCTTATAAAATGTTGCGTTAAAAACTTAAGAACAAGGCTTTTATACATAAAATATAATGATTAGAAAAATCTAGTGACGTTATTAAACGGTGGGGGGCTACTGTAATTTACTGTCACAGAACCATTTACTGGTGAAACGAATGTGTTTAGGTTAATAACAGTAATGAATGGATTTGAAAAGCAGATATGGACTTGAAATATTGTGAATGCTTCATTTGAATGTATCAATTATTATTGTAAATTAAGAGGTGACGTTGTTTCTTTAGAAAAGGCAGACTGTGGTGAAAAAGAATAAAAAGGGAGCTGGCTGGAAGTTTAGCCTGGACTGTACTCACCCCGTTGAGGACGGGATTCTGGACTCTGCCAATTTTGTAAGTTTAATTAATAAACAGACTTCTGGCGATTTATTGACAACACGTCTATGGTGTGCGTTACACTGTGTTTGTCGTGAAATGTATGCAGGTAGTCGCGTCTCTAACGCCGTGCCGTAACTAGGGTTACCTTCCCTAGTTTATTGCCTAGGGCTCTCTTCCCTAGTGTGGTCATGTTGTTTTATCGCTAACAGGAAACCTTTCTGAAAGAGAAGGTGAAGGTTAACGGAAAAACTGGAAATCTGGGAAATGTCGTGCAGATCGTTCGTCAGAAGAACAAAATCAACGTCACGTCAGAGAAGCAGTTCTCGAAAAGGTGAGAGCCGTTCAATCAGCTGTGCTTTTCATTTGTAATGTTTTGGGGCTAAAAATAGTATTTCTTTTCCTCAGGTATCTTAAGTACCTCACAAAGAAGTATCTGAAGAAGAACAACCTGCGAGACTGGCTGAGGGTGGTGGCGTCGGATAAGGAAAGCTACGAGCTGCGCTACTTCCAGATCAGTCAGGATGACGAAGAATCTGATGCTGATGAGTGAAGATTCGGCCATCTTGAAATGTGTGGGAATCGAAGTGTGAGCGGGCGTGTCACAGAAGCAGGACCACATGTTTTGATACCTGCTGTTAAATAATAAAAAAAGATGCACACACATCTTGACAAGTGTCTTGTTTTTGTGCATGATTGGGTCATCAGTTCAGTATTTGTATGTTTCTTCCGGAAGTTCAAATGGGCTCATATTTTTTAATGAAATTGATGTAATGCGTTGGATTGTAAATCAAGGTGTTATTTGTAGTGAGTATTAATCAGGATTCATTAACTTTACATACTGTTAGTGAATTTATCCTGGTGGTTGACGCTGGTAATCATGGCACTAACACAGCTTGCAGAAGTGTGCTGTCTGCAATATGAGCAAAAGATGAGTTTCCTTTATTACAAAGCTCAATGTATATGTTTAGAAATATGTACAATATGTAATTAGGGTGAAAAGCGATTTGGAAACATCTGTTAAATCTGTATCGCACTGCATGTGACAAACCAATGCCTTACAATCAAAGAGTAATAGCTAAAGACTTTAATCATTTCATTTAATAGGTTTTCAATGTGGGTTTCAGGAAATTAAAATGAAAACTATATGGTTAAAACCATCACATAACAGAGCTTTTAACATATAGCTAATATATATGTTTTTTAGGCTTTGTTTATATTACTAGATTATTACAAACGTCAAAATGACATAATCATGCTAATTAATATAAAGCTATCGCTGAGTAATATTGATTTATAAAGCATTAACATAGTGTTACTTTTAAAATGTAATCTCTTGTAGATAATTTTATCTTTCATCATTTTCTTAAACAAAGGTCAAAGGTACGAGAAGATCTTATCAATTGAGACAGTGCTGGAGTAACACAAAGATCAGGATTCACATACATTTGCATTGATTAGGTAACCTCACTATAAAGTCCACAATCAGATGACTTTAACAAGTCACAAGTTACATTGCTTCTTACCAGGATGATATCTGCTGTTGAGCAAAGAGAAGAGGCTGGACCGATGTTACAGACCAGCGCAGGGAGCAAGCGTATTCGAGAGCGATTTCGTGCTTCTTTGGCAGGACTCCTGGAGCTGGAGGTCCTGAGGGTCAGGCACAAAGAAATGGTGGAGACAGCCCTGGGAAAAACTGCAGCTCATGCCGACCATCTTGAAGATACGTCTTGCTCAACACATACTCAGAAAAGACAGTATCACTGCTGGGTGGATAAAAACGACTTGAGACTCAGACGTAGTTTTTCTGAGGAGGCTGTCCATGACACCGGGAAATCCAGAGGGATTTGGTCATGTTCTAGTCACTCTTCTGAGGACCTCCTGTACCTTCATGATGGCCTTCAAGAAGGAAGGTGGCATGACCAGGAACTTCACACACGTATGGAGAGTCAATCAAGGGCTAGCTCAGGATTTTGTGGCAGTGACTTTGGGGACGTTCCGAGCCCTGATGATGATGCTGTCTGCTCTCTTTCCATCTCCATGGCCTCCTTAAGGTACCAGAATTCCCTGGGAGATGTGGAATGTTTCACAGGTGAGAGAACCCAGAGGAACCGACCCGTTTTATTGAAGAACGAAGAGGAGCATAGGAGGCATGATCAAGCTGAGGTTCCATCCCGTTTCTCGGATGAGGAGGGGATTCCTGTAGATGGTTTCCTGTCGGTGGCAGATCTCTATCCGGATTCACACTGGCCAGATGTTTCCGACATACTACAGCCCAAAGTGGTCTTGCAACCCACTTACTGTTCTGATCTTCCAGGGCAGCAGAGCAAGGAAGTCTATCGCTACCCGAGCCCACTGCATGCTGTGGCCCTGCAATCTCCACATTATGCTCCTCACAGCCCCCTGAACAACAGGAGAAAGAGCAGAAGGCATTTTTCACCAAACTTTATGGCTAACTCAGCCTCTTTGCTACGACAGGTCTTCACTCCATGGAAGCTCTCGGAACGATCCTGTTGCCGTACAAAAGGCATCAGTTTATCATCAAACCTGCTCTGGAGAGACACGCAACTGAAGAGTCACAGATGCGAGGAGGTCATCCTGAAACGGGTTCGACACCACAGCTCCACCGCCGCAGCGAAAGGCATGCGCTCGCGGCCAAAGAGAAGCATGCAGCGCACCAGCTCCATTTATTGTGTTCAGCCTGCAAGTCTGCAGAAAAACAGAGAAAATAGAAACGTGCCTGAGGTTCCATTAAAGGCAACATGAACTTGCACCACCAAAGCAGCAATGCTGGAGCCTAATGCACGACTCCTTTTAACCCAAACAATGAACTACACAGAAAAGAGACGCACAAGAGCAGTTTTATGGATGAATGTACATTTGTGTATTTTCAACATTGCTTATTTATAAATGTACCCAAATATACCAATTCGTAAGCAAACATGCTGTGTTTTGATACGGTTCTTTGAATTTTAAGTGCACAGCCACACTGACAAACGTTACAAATGTTCAAAACAAACTTCAAACTCTGTTTATGAACAAATTAATTACTTTTAAAACAACTGTTACCTGTCAGAACTTTTAACATCTTTCCTCTGTGATTGTATCTTAATTTTAATGGTGAAAAAGTTTAAAAACAAGACCAGAAAAAGACCATTTCAGAAAGATACCTTTGCTAAGATACAACCCAGAGGCAAAAATAATAAAATACACACACGTTCCCTTTTGCGATTCTTCACACCCTTTATTATATTATAATTTAATACGATTTACGTCATCATACTATGGCTCCCGGAGCGCCATGACGTCATTGAAACGTTGCTGTCATAGTAGGATTCGTAAAACGGTCTGTGAAGGAACATGCACGCGGTTTCCACAAGATGTCAACGGAGGTCCAAATCCATGTGTGTGATACGCTGCAGCACATGCAGGTGTGGACAAATATGTTATTTAAATGTTTTAGAATGTTCATTTCACTGCTTGGTGTATTTACTCAATTTCAACAAGCAGTCTAGCAAACAGGCCAATATTATAACTTAAAAAAAACGCGTTTGACCCATTTTAAAGTCAAAGTTTAAACAAAATCACATGCAGTCGGTCAGACAACAAAAACACATTTTCTTCTCTTTCTGCGCCAAAAATATTTTTCCGCTGACTTATAGTAGGCGAAGATACAGAACTTTGTTCTACAGAAATATTTCACTCTGTAACAAAGGCTGGAGTGAAGCAAGAGCTCAGGAAAAAAAAGATTCATATTTGTGAAAAAAAATCATTTATGGAATTCTGCAGTTTTCACATGAACTGTTAAAAGGATGTTGCCCATCTACAAGCTTGAGTGTCATTATAAAGTGATCTCAAGTTTTCATTTAGGATTAGGGCCGAACATTACTGGAAGTTATCAAGAATGGTTCAAGACAATTCAGTGGTCGAATGGAAGAGAAAGTTTGCAGAACAAAATAAAAATTATGTCACAAATTACAATTACAGAGCGCAACGGTGTTGTTTGTAAGAGAGAACATTCCAGGTGAGCTTGCTGGGGCAAAACAATGGAAATTTAATATACCGCACCAATTTATTCAAAGACTCACACACGTTAATTGTAAGTTCTTCGGCTATCAAAATTATATGTGCAAGAAAATGGTTGTCAATAATGCCCTCTGATGTTTAACATCTTCACCTTGCATCGTATAAACATTTTCTCAGAAACTCATGAAAACAGGATTAATATCCTACCACGAGATGTGGTGTTTTCCTGGAAAGCATTTTTCTAAGAAATAAAAACATTTTTAGTTAGGGAAGATTTTTGGCAGAGACATTTCCCCGCCTGCCTGAATTTTTCTGCCTGTTTTAAGGTCTGAAGTTGTTTCAAAGCTTTTAGCTTTCTTTTGCATTTTCTTAAAAAATAAAAATGGCCCTTAACACATATTTACTGTATGATAAACTGCCATGAAGATGCGTTGGTTATGTAAACGTATGTTCTTTCATTATTCTCACATAGAACATGTTCTACGCACTTTGACGTTCCATTGATGTGCTTACAAAGATGTATTTGTTAGGGGGATGATGCAGCTGAGTAACTATAGCAACGGTGACTCATCTCTGTGCTGATTTGGATCTCTCTGAAACATCTTAGCCATTCATTTATAGTCAACTATAGCCAACTATAATATTTAACTATCAAATTACTAATTAGAAATGGCTGCATACTATAAATTGTCCCTTCGATAGCCATGCCAGCTCTCTTTAGTCTAGTTTATTCTTAGTAGACTAATTTAGTCTTACTGGGGAAAAAGAAGGAAAAAATATGATCACTCACAACAGGAGACAGACAGACTAGAACAGAATGTTAAAAATCGAATACGATGACCGGTAAGCATGAATTAAACGGAAGCATCGCATCGAGAGGGATGACTGATGCTGGTAAATTAGGGTAGTGTGTTAGGATTAGGGTCTGGTTTAACCACAGAGGCTCAGAACAGAAGGGCTCACTGTTGATGGTAAATGTGATTTGTATTGTTGATCTTTTATTGTTGACATTTGTTATGTTTGCTGAAGTGTTGCCACACCATTACAAACACCACAGATGGGTTCTGTCATTGAGTCATCATGGCCATGCTTTTGTTTCCTGTGAAACCTGAGATACATTAGTCTCTCTGCAGCTGAAGCTGAGTGGCGGGCTAATTAAAAATAAATTAAATGCCATAGACGGATGCACAAGTATTAAAATGAAACAACGAATGACTTTGTATCTCTGTCTGATTAACTGTAGCCTATGCAGACGACCTATTTTCACGTCATTAATGTCGTGTCGTTCATTCTTTCATTAATCACCCCTAAAAAAACAGGGTTTCATTGCACCCACAACAATTTTAGGTTGTACGAATGTTCCCCTAACGTTTCCATTAAGAGAAACGTAAAAAAGGTTATTTTGAAAGTAGTAGGAACGTTCAAAACACCCATTCTGAGACGTTTCTGTAACGTTTTTAAATGTTCCACTAACAACTTAAGAATAACGAAAAGATGTTATAATAACGTTACTACAATAACTTTTTGGTAACTTTAAGAGAGCTTTCAGAACGTTAGCCAAAGTTGTGAGAACGTTCCCTGTTAGCTGGGCTGACCTAAGACAGTATGACAATGTAAAGTCAGGACAGCTTTGACGTAGGCAGCTGTTGAATGGAGGGCTTATCTTTTAATAATGAACTCTTCTCTGATCGCACGGAGAACCGCCTAAATAATTCACCTTGCTCTGCATTGTGTCTCCTGCAGACTCCACCAGAGTTACCCGGATTTCTCCCCTACCGCTGGACATAATGGAGAGCACCGTTTAAAATCCCCACAGGTGAGTTTTTGACCCTTTTCTGGCAGAAAAAAGAGACTGTTTTCAGCCCGACACTGGACACTTCCGTTCCGCAGCGCTGTTTGTTTTACCCCTTAAGCGGAGAGAACAGCTGCAGGCTGGATTTTGGCTCGGGTTGGAGCAAATTGTATTCGTGTCTGTATGTCTGTTTTAAGAGCGCAATTTATGTTTCACGAAAACGGTTTGCTCTTGAAACTTTCGGCGGTCCCTTGACAAACTTCAGAAGACTCTCGTCAATATTTTATTCGGAAAAGTTCTGCAGGGTGCACAATGTAAATGATTTATTTGGGTCCGAATTGGATCGTGGATCTAATTTAATGCGTGTGTTGTGGACTATGAAGCCTTAGAGACACCCGAGATAACAGAGAAGAGTAACGTTAGTAGAACGTTATTAAAGTTAATATATCGTATATCAGAAACGTTATTCTTAAGTTGCTAATGGAATTTTTGCAAACGTTACTTTAACGTTACTTGAAAACGCATAAATAAGCAATAACGTTAATGCAATGTTTACAAAATGAACGTTGTGAACGTTCCTAAAACATTCAAAATGGCAGAAACGTTCTTACAACCAAAAAGTGTTAGCTGGGACAAAATCTCATGTGTAAGACTTAGTATCATTTTGGGACGTATTTGGATGAAAATACCGAAGTTTGTCTGTGTCGATATAATTATATCGGTTTATTTAATAAAATACCGAGGACAAGGTAACAGTACTCGTTATATTGTATGAAGTAATATGAGAACGGTTTGTCTATTGACCGGAGTTTTAGTACGCTGGAACTGACCGGGGTGCTGAATGTCCCTCCAGAACAATTCCTAGATATGACAAAAATTCCCTCTCCGTGGTTACAAGAGAATACTGTATTGACATGTGTTATTCAATCTATTTTTATCCACAATTAATTCAGATCGATTTAATGTGCATTTAAATTTAACTGCTTACATAAAAGTTTAAAAATTCTTCCATCAATCGAATTTGACACGTTAAAATGTTCGTAGTTCAAAATATAGACTACATCAACTTTGCGTATTAAGCTGCAATCGGCCTTCTTTTTTGCATACTGAATTATTTGTTTGTCTAATCATTGCATTCGGTCTGGATGCAACGATAGGGTGTTCTATACCTTCATGCACTATTGGAGGAGGCGTGGCTCTGGAGAGCGCTCTGAACGGAGGGTGGGATCTTACGTTTTCAAAGCTAGGTTGCATTTGCTAGCCTCTCTGAAATTGCCTGCCGTACTTTTGGGTATTTAGCATTGTTGATGTTATATTATGATAATTTTCATGTTATGTTGTACGCAAATACTTTGCTAATGGACATTATGCTGTGGTAATTAAGGTCTGCAAATAAAGAAATGGAAAAAATTAAAGTACTATGTTAAAAAAAATGTAAAAGATTACTGGATTTGTCATGAGAAAAACATGACAAAGAGACATGAGAGTGGAGTTCAGCCGTTTTTTCCTCTCTCTCTATTTACAAAGATGACGCACATATAACTTCCGTCTGCATCATGGAGTAAATGGCCGTCAGCAATGCATCAGTCTGCGTTGTGTTTTGATAACAGCAGAGACATTGTCAGCTTGTATGAAAACAGCCTGCAGACACAAAGCAATTGCACAAGCGATTACCGGCAGACAGACCCATCAGATCTCATGTCTGTGATGGCAACTCCAGCTCATCTGAGTGAAAGTCAGGACTAGATTGAAAGAAACAAGATAGCAAGGTGTGGAGATGCTCTCTGTGCCAGGATAAACAAGAGGGGAAGGCAGTGAGGTGCATGATGGGTACTGACAGTGTAGCAAAATATGTTCATACAGTTGACGAAATGAAAAGGGCAAAAAGAAAGACATGCATCAGGGTTTCCAAAAGTACAAAAAAACAAACATAAGTGAATTTTATCACAGTGTTGTCCAGGCCTAAGAAACTCATGGAAAGTTGTATCCAGTGAAAATCCTTAAACAGAAATGTTCTATGTAGTGAGTATGTTTTGCTTTTTGTTATGCCATCTATAAATATATCTATAAATAATATAATGCATTGGCTTTAAATTGCTCTTTATAAATTCTCTGTAAAATAATTTTAAACAGCTTTTGGTCCTAGGTTTGGTCTTTATAAGTCCTATATAAGTCTTAGGACCCTTTGGTCCTAAGTCCTTAAATAAACAGAAGAAAATGAAATTATGGTTTTGTTTCCACATTATTTATAGCTGTACTCAACTGTGTTAACAGTGCTCGCCGCAATAACAGTGAACTATCGATGCTATATTAACTATAGAATTTATTTCTATTTAGAATTGAAATCATCTGAGTGAAAGAAGCGGTTTTGTTCTGCTTGCAGATCTGCTGAATTGTCATTCCCACTTTCAGTATACGAATGTCCACTGAATAGCTGATGCTCTCCGTACGCTAATCTGCAAGTTTAATGAGACTAGCCACCATAGCAACAATTTTTACCTCAGTGAACGAGCTGTTGCTTCCTATTGTTCAGTTATTGTAACGCGTTTCTCTTCAAGATATAATCCGACATGATGCTGTTGTGTGTCCTCCAGTACCGACATGTGTTACTGTAACTAGTTTTACTGTTATTGTTACCGCTATGCGTTGGCATAATAAATGATTCAGTAATTTTGTATGATTATAATCGTTATTTTGTTTAGACACTAATACTGTTGCGAAAAAGACATGCACAATTGATTCCAAAGAAATTGCGTTTTTATAGAAACCATTTTTCTTCAAAACCGATTGTCGTAGTTTTATTGTTCGTGCTCTGTTACTGTGTTTTACTGTGTTTTAGTAAGGCAGTGTACATGTCAATTTTTCAAAGATCTTCAAATAGATTTGCTTGCCTTCTTTTTTGCAGGGAACATTGTTGATTCTGTATTGAGGCTTATGTTGATCGCTCATGTCATGGATCCACTCTGATACACCCTGGGGAGAGAGAGAGAGAGAGAAGATAATTAAAGCAAGAGACAGACATACAAGACAAGTTTAGAGGAAACACCTGGAAAGTGGGACACTGTCACATCGGAGGACAAACCTCACTCGTCTGTTCTCCCAGTCTTCCTGCTGTGAAAGATGAGTGCCGTTTTTGCTAAACTGGATCCCAGGAGAATTGAATGGGAGTCGTCCTGGTATGGGCTGCATTCACGAATCCTGCGCACTAAACCTGTGGACTCCATGCAGGGGAGCTCAGATGACCCGCATGGCACCAGACTGGCCCGGGTGCTCACGACAGTAGATTTGGTGTCACTGGGCGTGGGCAGCTGTGTGGGCACTGGCATGTATGTGGTTGCTGGGCTGGTTGCTAAGGAAATAGCAGGACCTGGTGTGATCTTGTCCTTCATCATTGCAGCTGTGGCTTCAATTCTGTCAGGTGACTTTTTATCGACTTTTACATAATTATGTAATTCCTGAACATTTCTTATGTATATTTAGAATATTACGATTTATTTTCTTCGCATTTATTTTTGTGTAACTTTTGTGTAACTTTTTGATGTTCTAGGTCTCCTTTTAGATTAATTTGTCCGTGATATTTTAGGTAAATAATTTTTAATAATTTAATATTTAATAATTCAGGAAGAAAGGAAAGCTGTGCTGAAGTTTTTGTGACTATACTTAAAATAAATGTTGCCTTTTCTGCTTTTGCCTGTGCTGTAGTATTTCATTTAAAAAAGCTTCAACGTCAGCTAGTGTTGAAATCAAGAGCAGGCCAAGCCCAGACCCAGAGCTAGACCAAGACCTGTTGGTCCAATAACCAGGCTGTTTACTTTAACAGCCTGAAATAATGAAAATGTCAGACAACTAATCTCTGTGATTTTCACACAGGGGTGTGTTATGCTGAGTTTGGTGTCAGAGTGCCGAAAACGACAGGTTCCGCATACACCTACAGTTATGTCACCGTGGGAGAATTTGTGGCTTTTTTCATTGGCTGGAATCTCATACTGGAGTATCTGATTGGTACAGCTGCAGGGGCCAGTGCGCTGAGCAGCATGTTCGACTCGTTAGCCAATCACACCATCAGTCGCTACATGATCGACCATCTCGGAACACTGAATGGTCTGGGTGAGTGTCTCACAGCAATCAGATCCTCACACACACACACACACACACACACACAATCATATGCATATATTATGTGCACAGCCCTTAGAACGGTTTCGAAAAATTTGACAAATATTTTTCATGATCCTAAATATCTTTTAAAACGAAGCTCTTTGCTCAAATGTTTAAAATTAGTTTTGGAGAAAAAAATTATTGGGCCGACATTTTACTTTCACTCATTATAAAATTACAATTTTATTTAAAAAATGTTTTTTAATGGATGATTTGGAATAAATAATGAAGGAAAAGCAGCCAGTCAGAGGCCAGAATAGATGAGAAATCCTTCAATACTGTTTTTATTCTTTACTCACAGAGTTACATTTGCGTTATTTCATAGTTTTAATGAGTTTACTATTAAAACTGTGTGTTTCCAAATTTCGGAACTGTAGTGTATGTATGTATGCTGATCATATGCAGTGTATGTATGTATGCTGATCATATGCAGTGTATGTTTGTATGCTGATCATATGTAGTGTATGTATGTATGTATGCTGATCATATGTAGTGTATGTATGTATGCTGATCATATGCAGTGTATGTATGTATGCTGATCATATGCAGTGTATGTATGTATGTATGCTGATCATATGTAGTGTATGTATGTATGTATGCTGATCATATGCAGTGTATGTATGTATGCTGATCATATGCAGTGTATGTATGTGTGTATGCTGATCATATGCAGTGTATGTATGTATGCTGATCATATGCAGTGTATGTATGTGTGCTGATCATATGTAGTGTATGTATGTGTGCTGATCATATGCAGTGTATGTATGTATGTATGCTGATCATATGTAGTGTATGTATGTGTGTATGCTGATCATATGCAGTGTATGTATGTATGCTGGTCATATGCAGTGTATGTATGTATGCTGATCATATGCAGTGTATGTATGTGTGCTGATCATATGTAGTGTATGTATGTGTGCTGATCATATGCAGTGTATGTTTGTATGCTGATCATATGTAGTGTATGTATGTATGCTGATCATATGTAGTGTATGTATGTGTGCTGATCATATGTAGTGTATGTATGTGTGCTGATCATATGTAGTGTATGTATGTGTGCTGATCATATGCAGTGTATGTATGTATGTATGCTGATCATATGTAGTGTATGTATGTGT